>JALPQI010006895.1:0-50280 GCA_025490895.1 Thaumatotibia leucotreta
TGGCGATTATGGGCATTTACCTCCTAATGCGTCTATACGCATAGTTAATAGGAGAGGCCTACGTCAAGCAGTGGACTAACATAGGCTGATGATGTGATGTGTAGTAGTTGGGCGATAGCATCATGATGAACTTACCACATCCAATGTTCCGACTCTCTCCCACATCCACCCAAGTCCATTCACGAACATCGCCGAAACAGATCGTCGGCTAACGCGCGACCACTGGTGTGTGACTAAGAGCATTGTAAATTTCGCACAAATGCACTGCTAGCAGAACAAGACGAAGTACTCCCCAGCGAACGCTGAAGATTCTCGAGACTTTTGCATTTTAAGAAAATTGTAGTGAGAGATATGGATTTTTTATAAATAATTTCAACATATGGATTCCGTTTATTGGTATTTGAAAACAACGGTTTAGAATAGTGTAGTTCTAACCTTTACGGAATTCAGAAAAAATACGTGGTACTTACCTTAGTTAAGATAAGTAAAGTACCTATAAATACAGTTGAAATAGAATTATAATTAAGTCGCTATTGTATGCAAATATATTTTCTATACCTACTAGACACAACAATGTATAAAAATATACCGTGATTATGAGAAAGCTGACACTTTTTATTGTAGTTATATTCCTAGCCCTGCTTAGCGACTAAAATGTCACATTGATTTTTTCTCGATTAGGCTTAGTTTTCAGATGACTTTACTCGTCAAAATTAGTTTTTGTGACGCAAATTACTGCTTACTAAAACTAACAGTAACAACAAGTTTAAGTTTAAGAACAGCAAAATTATACTTACCTCAATAAAAATATAACTTTACTTATATGTCTTGATGCCTTAACGTCTTTATAATTTAGGAACAAAATATTTATGAGCAAACTCAAAATAAAATAGGCAAACAAATAAAAACTGAACGATACGAACAGACAAACATATTACCCAAACATTCACAAACAACAGCCGGTCAAAAAAACTACCAGTAAAATTATGACAAAACTCGATAATATATATTTTCGAACGGAAATCTGTAAATCTAGCTAAAGCCTCCGGCTTCTAAATAACAGATGAGTTTCGCAAAAATCCTGTAGGAATTATGAGAACGCCATTACTCACACTGAATTTGAAATAGTGGGTGCGATGAGCGCTGCTGCAGGAAGGAATATGAGAGAGTTTAACACTGATGAATTTATGAGTTTCCGTTCGAGTTTTAATAGCAGTCTATTTTTTCGGGTAATGCGATGTTGAATAAAAACTTGCTACAAAAAAGGACTAATCTAAATATAAATAAAATACGTCAAGTGCGAGTGGAAACTCACGTACGATGGCTTCCGTGCACTTATATATTTTTAAAGTGAACTAAAGATCCAATTTCGAGCATGATCCTTAATATAGATAAAAAACCGGCTCTAGTACTAATGGCTACGGAGCTATGCTGCGGACTAACAGAGGGACATGGCGAAACCATAACGGTTCCTAGTTTACTACCGAATCCCAAAAATGACGAAATTTAATTTCTTTTGCGAAAGCCGCTCTTAATTATTTGTTTAATTCAGTTTTTATTGGTTGTTACATCGGCAACAGAGATACATAATTACTGAAAATTTCAACTATGTCTGTCTGTGCCTCTAATTTGTGTTAAAATGCTGCTACTAAAAATGATTGAACAGCTTTCAAAAATCAACTGTTTGACCAGAGTGAAAAATCCTATTCAGGGCCGGAAAGATGTTTTTTATTTCGATGTTAGATTTCTAATAGTGGGTATTTTTAATAAGAGGTTCGTCATTTAGTAGTACGTACATAATATAAAACAAACTATCGATCGTAGAATTGTTCCGTAGACCGAAAAATTGGCAAGTAACTTTGAACAAAGGGTTACACCCTGTGAAACTTACCAGTTTTACCACTAGCGAAAACTCAAGGAAATGAAATCCACAATTCAATGCAGCCAACAATCAAGAGAAACAGATGACACTCGTTTTTCTCGCATCCGTTTTCTCGTATTCAAATTTGACATTGACAAATCCTCGGTCATTTCCGGTTTGCGGCGGATGTTCATATCATTTGTATTCATTCGAGTCAGCGAAAAGATTGTTGATGATGCGGGGCGTGAATTAAAAAGGGGGATGATTGAGTTTGGTGACGAAAATTAATCTCCTACAGTGAGTAGTCATATTGCGATTCAGAGTATCGTATTGTATTCGTTCAAAGACAAAAACACACACAAAACTTGGAGCGACCAAGTGCCAAAATCTAATCAGGTTTGTAATAAAAAAAAACAAGGAACATATTCCTGATTGCCCAAGTTGATAATTATATTGTACATTTCGAAGGTCTGAATCAGTTGATCAGTTCCTGTAGTAAACAAACATATCGGATTTGCTAATCAACATTTTCCATTTGTTTTCCGTTACCAAAAAATAAGAAACGCTCTCCGTGCTGTGACCATTTCATTTCATTAGTCGGGACACGGAATGCATTGTCGATGTTTATCAGTTTTTCTTCTCGATTTTGCCAAAGCGTGGTCCCCGAAGTGCATACTAATTCTGTGATAGATTAATCAAGTTTTGTGGTTTTATCGAATCTGGTGGATGTAAATTAAGAGTAACGATCTGGACACGGTTACATTTGTTGCTCGTGTCAATTTGTTAGCTTTATTTGTTGTTCGTGTTTAGATGATTTTGGTGAATGTTTTTTTTCTCTAATACTTGATTTGACTAAGGTCGGATTTACATGATTTTTACGGTTGTAACAAAACCAACATTCTAATTAGGGACCCTTAATATTTTGCCATGTCTGTTTGTCCGATCGTCAGTGACTAAGCTAAATCATCGTTAATTGGTATAATCTAAACAGTGTATTGTAATTAGTATTAAATTAACTTCTAAACATAAGTTAAATAGATGCATGTGGTTATAAATTTTGTGTAACATGCTCCAATAGAATAGGGGCCTTAAATTCTAACATAGCAGTAATCAACATTACTTTGCTTCACTTAACAATAAGATGCGTATAGTATTTCCCGTAAAAAAACAGGAAAATATCCCCAAACAGAAAGCCACATCGGTGTGTTAAGCGACCCGTTCCAAAATCACCCTCGCGACTCAAAAGCCCGTATGCAAATGCTCTCCTGAATTTATTGTTATAACTTCTCGTTCGCTAAGTGATATTCGAGATTTCCTTCCAAATATGCTGCGAACTGTTCCCTATTTTATGTGTAACCTGTCCAATTTATCGAGACCCATCGAATTTTATTGATATTGCTAGAACCTTCAAGGAATCTTTAAGATTTAAGGATGTAACAGTCCAAGTTGGCCTGGACGAGTGACTCGCATTTTCACAATGGTTTATTTCGTATTTTCGTTGATTGCTCCGAGCCGGCGCCATTTTCAAATTGAAGGTAATATGGTTCTAAATGAAAACTGATTGGTGAAAACTTTGAAATGAAGATAATCCTTCATTTGCATTTCGCTTCTGAAAAGGTAGCGAGAAAGTTGACTGTAATGCTGACTTGACGTTTTTGGTTACATTTCATTTTCAAGCCAAGTGACAGGCAACCCCTTGAGAAATCTGCTACAGTAAATCATTGTAATATGTTAAAAGCATGTATGTAATATGTAATCATTTAGATACATATAAATAACGAATTATAAAAGAAAATAAAAAAATAAAACTAATAATATAAATTTAAAATTGAATCTCAAACTACCTATAAAAATAATATACTACTATAAAAAGAACGGGTACCTACGTACCGAAATAATATAGAAATAAAATACATACTCTTGTAATGCACAAGTATGAAATACCTACAATCTAAAGGTATTTGTTCTTATTGTAGTCTGGCCATTTTTTTCCGCAACTCTACATGAAACGTGCCTATTTTGCGTGGTCCCAACGCTGGTCCAGTACTTGTTGGGGATTTCACATACACCCTTGAATGTCTTCGCAGGTGTATGCGAATTTCCTCGCGATGTTTTCCTTCACCGAGGTATAGGGGAGACCGGGGCAAGACTAGATAGTTAAGAAAAAAATCGACTGATTATGGAAATTATAATGTTTATTAAAAATGTCTTACCACAAATGCAACACTTATAGTTTTAACAAACATATGTTTTCTCTTTTATGGCACAACATCACTTATTTTTTTTGCAATTAGGAATTAGTTGTTACATGGCAAAAATCCCGTTTTGCCCCATCGTTGGGGCAAAATGGGAAACGCTATGCGGCAAAACGAGCATATGTTTAATCGGGTTGGCAACCTTCACAAATATGTGCCTCTTCATCATCATCATCTACACCCGCACACGAGTTATTGGCCCAGCCATGACACACTACAAATAACCCATCCTTCAGTGGACTGTGAATATAAGTACCCACAATATATGCAAGGAACATCGTCAACAATCATCATCGTCTTCAGATGAACTTACATCCCTGTCACTTTTTCTGTGCGTTTTTTGTTTGTTGTTCTGTCTTAGGCTTATAATTTCGTACCATTTTGACTGCAAACAAATATAAAACAGTTTTATAACCAAATTTGAAATTATCAATAAACTATCTACACATATGGGGCAAAACGGTATAGTATCCCATTTTACCCCGACCATTTTGCCCCATCGGACATATTTTACAAAAATATCAACAGTTCTAAGCTACAAAATAATTGTTCGTAAAAGCAACCTAAATTCGTTAGTTTGACACTGATGCAACATGTATAGTAAGGAATAACAATAGCACTGATATCTACCTTTATACCCATCGATCAAAACCAAAGAACTTCTTAACAAATCACCAAAAATCAGTTTTTTCTGGCTGGGCGACCAAAACCGGTAGTGTAGCATAGTATACTAGTCAAAAGTAATAATATTTGTAATAACTTAATACACACATTTTCCATAACTGACAAAACACGTTTTTTTCTTATTACATGCATATTGCCTAAAATCGCTGTTTAAAAAAATTGTGTATGAATAAAACACCAACATTTCAAAACGTTGGCCAAAGGTCAAAATACCTTTATTATAAGTCCGTAATTTCTAAGAATGATCTCTTGACAGTTATATATTAATCCTTATTAATATGAGGTTAAGACTCGCCCTTTTTTGCAATAGCCTTAACATCGTAGATAAGGGTCATTTCTAAACTGTCAAACGTTCATTCTTAGAAATCTCAGATTATAGTTTAGTAATGATTTTGTAGATCAGGTTTCGCGAGCGTCAAAGAGGATAAATTGAAAAAAGTTTAAACATTTATTTTGGTGTTTTTGTAACCTAACCTGCTTCTTTTCTGTTAGCCAGACAGTGGTTCTTAGTTGTAATAATCTAACAAAATTCTGTCAGCCAGTCTTTTTGCAAGGCGTCACAGTTCTAACCAAACCATTTTTTCTGTCAGCCAGTCAGTTTTCAAAAAGGTTCGTAGTTCTTATCTGACTTTATTTTCTATCAGCTGGCCTGAGTGTATCGATTTCAAGCGTATATACTTTGACTATACATTTTCATATGTACTCAAAAGAACACACCGTCCAGCAGGTCCGCCTACGGCATGGAGCCAATTTCATGTAATTATTTGATAAAAATAATACTACGAGTACGTAGGTCAGTCAGGAAACCATAGTAAAATAAAAAAGACGGAAACAGGTTGAATTAGGACATTGACTCCTAGTTTATTTACTCATTTTAGCTTTTATTATTTAAGTGACACGAACTGGTTGCAGCTTAAATACCTACAATTCATCAAGTGAGATCTCCGACTGTGTCTACTGGACCAACTACGCACACAGAGAGTATCACGAGGCATGTGCATTAATCATCAGCTTTTATGTAAATTCGGTTAAGTGCTGATAAATGATGGTCAAGCTTGGCTAGGGAGATGACCGAGTTTCTCTATAATGGACTGCGATCAACCCTTTTATAAACAGGTTCAAAATGTTAACATATTGTACTTAGCTACTTTCAAATAGCAAACATGAAATAACGCATTATAACCTAGTGGATGTTTGCACCTAAACCTGGAAACATTCTCACAATTTTCACTTTATAAGCACGTTCTTATTTTTTTCAAATCCACTAGTTAAAATGCATACGAATACCTACTTAAGGCTAACTTTAATTTACGACTTCATTATACCTGTGTTTTAAGTATAACAAGGCATGTAAAATTATAAACAACTAAGTCTTTGAATAATTAAATTCCTTAATCATTTAATCTTCGAACATTAAATCACAAATAACATCTAAATGTTGTAAATGTTTATATTATAATATTATAGTGGTGACAAATGTAAAATTCTGATTATTATGAAGTCTATTATTGTATCATGTCATAGCGTCAAAAGAACAAAGTTTATTCATACATGAATACGTATATTGCTACCCAAAAGTCATTTTATAATCTCAAATCGCTACCGATAAATCCATCAACGTCACCACGTCCCATATTAATATATATCAAGTTACCGGTTCTCGTGGTCCCTCGGACTGTCCACTTGATTTCATTTTTCATTCTTAAAATGTTTTGTTCTCTGACAAGGGACTCCATTGAAAGAGTTTGTTTTGCTGACCCTCCTCGGGGTTGATGTATCTGACCATTAACTAGTATTAAAGGTTTACTTGAAAAAGGGTTTGGAAAATGTTATAGTTTGATTTTCGTGTCATTGGTCTAAGAAGGGTAAAGTAAGTACTACTCTCTGCATCAAATAGATCTAGCCGCCAAGTTACAGCTTAACTATTTAGAAGTAACATCGATTATTAAATCTTAAATATAATTGCATTTCAGTTTTAATATTTATGGAACTTCGTTTTTAAAAAAGATTTAGTTATTTATTTTATACTAGAAGCTAATCGCAACAGAATATTATTATTTTTTTCTCCTTCAGTCATAATTATATTATGAAATGACATATTTAATAACTAGCGACCCGCCCCGGCTTCGCACGGGTACTATACCTATTACATAAAAACCTTCCTCTTGAATTACTCTACCTATTTAAAAAAAATCTCATCAAAATCCGTTGCGTAGTTTTCAAAGATTTAAGCGTACAAAGGGTTATAGGGACAGAAAAAGTGACTTTATTTTATACTATGTAGTGATCTAACCGTTAAATTTTTTGCTCCTGTTGCAGGGCCTGCAGTACTTTATTTTTATTATTTGTCGTCAGTTTTGCAAAATGGTTTCTGACAATTTATAGTCAGTACATTCTAAAAACTACCTACTTAAATCCTGAAAACGTGTTATAGCTCTGTCAATAAGCTTACGAGGCAAAATCAAACACTAGTAAAATATTTTATATTAACGTAATATCAACTTTATTATTACGTTCAAAAACATGATTAATTTGGTGGAGTTTGATGATAGAATCAAATTAACGAAATATCTCTACTTAGCTTCCTTTACAAACCAAGGCTCCATCAACCTAATGGCTCACTATATCACTGACCAATACAAATGAGGTGCACTATGCGTCAAACGACTCAAATTTGTCGTAACTAGTGCACCTCAATCATAGCTGCGTTATGGGATGATACCGATTTATCAAAACTCGTAGTAGCAAATGATTTTGAATCGTATAGTTATGAGGATAAAGTTCATTTGAAAATATTTTATATTTGTTTATGTATTCGAATTCTAAGAAGAGGCTAGCGTTGGCTAGGGTTGTCTTGAAGTCAAAGGGTTATATTTATGTAAATTAAATGTCATTTATTTCGGATAATAATTTATCTTTTATTCATTGACAATAAAGAACATGCTTACGTGGACAGAATACGCCGCTTGAGAGTTTATTGTATTAGTTGTCAATTTTAAAGTTTAAGTAGGTATAGGTATGTATAAATTAAGGCACAATAACAATTATCACACTTAATAAGTGTAAAGCTACTAGTGGATATTGTTCTAGTAACGTTCCAATACTTGTGTAAAGGTGAGACAATCAATGATCAATTTTATCCTAAATATATGAATTATTCGTTATAGGTTTGAATATTTAGAGTATACAAACAGCCTATGTATGCGAATTTATTTAAAAAATTCCAAAGTCATCATTTTGTTTCGTTTATTTTAAAAACAGATAAATTGGAACTTGGCTTCATGTAATTATTTATCTAGATTAAACTCCGTTAATACCCTGGCCTCCCTGATAATCAAGGCGCTAAGACTCGCTGCTGATTATTCCATAATCCTTCAAGACAAAATACCCGAAGTAAAATCACTTTTAACTAATTTGCATAACGTACAATATCCTTTGACGTAATATAGTCAAGAGCATATTTACCATCTATTATATCTAAAAATATTTTAAGCTTAAAACGTTAAACGACAAGGTTCATGTTAGCATGATTCAATTCCATTGTATATATTTGCAGCTTACTGATTTTGGCCATCAAAACCACAAGCCCCCTTATGCTTTATAGTCATTGAATCAAAGTTGTATTTTGATTGCACCTTCGACGTGATTTTGTTGTACAGTCTGTGACAAATGGCGTTAATAAGGAACCTGTCGCGGTGGGATTAAGGTTTGTTAATTTTAAGTTATTATTATCATGGCATGGCTCTTTGACTATTAATACGGCTAGTGTTGTGACTATTGTGCGAATTTTTTCAACAATAGATATTTAGAGGCAATAAAAACTTAGTTATGCCTTTAATAAAGTTAAAAGTATTGTGATCCGACAATCGTTATTTTTTTAATGCTAGTATAAATAGGGATGCCTAGGTATATGTAATGAAATATAGTATATGTTCTGTTTCTATGACATGTTACAAATGTGTGTGTGCTACATAAGCATTAATAATTAAGTTTAATATTTTACGTGGTCAATTTGAACTGATTAGACATAGCTAATATAAATACACATATTTTTGCTTAAAGGTAGGTTAAACATTTAGGGACATCCCTACGGTGTTATGGTTTTAAAACTGCGCTACCGCCAAATAGAGTAAGCGGATTAGTTTTTAAATTAAAATGGCGACGCAGTAATTAAAATGTGTCATCCGATCAGAGGGTGAGAAAATGAAGCGAAAACAAAATGAAAGTTATACTCGACTCGACTTCTGACATATATTTCTACGTAGGTACCTACCTACATACCTACGTAACAATATCTATAAAAGGGTATCTAGCAGTTTTTGGTCTAATTGTTATGGGCCTTCGTATCGTAAGCTGGTGATTCCGGGTTCGATTAATTATTATACTATTATTTCTTTAGTTTCACGAGTCTATAAATCCAGGTGTTTACTTGGTACTACATACTCAATACTTTTTGATATTTTTGCGTGAGGATATGAATCCAACACTTATTAATCTTATTATTAATGACAATGACAAATTGTCTCCATTAGTAAGGGTCACGGCCCATACAAAGTAGAGAAAAATTGTGCGCTGCGAGTTACAGTTTTGTAATTTTAACCAGAGCTAGAGGGTCTCAAAATAGTTGTTTTTAGATGTGGAGGGAAAACCGATTCCCCCCCTGAGCGCGGGGGGAGGGGGGTGAATGTGCATGCGGAAGGGTTGCGTTTAATATTTTTTTACTAATTAATAAGGCCTACTATGCATTGTTTGGTATCATTTTCGTGTAAAACGGGCCTGGAAAATCCATTTTTTATCATAAACATGAGCAATTTCATATAAAATTGTAGATTTTTTGGAGTAAAAGTAAAAAAGTTACCGTTTTTATTTTAATTTAAGCGTCATATAAGTATAAAAAAACAAACTTATCCAATATAAAAAAATAGTGTAAGATAGCATATTTATTCCAGTTTTTAAAAATATCCACATTTTGTAGTCTTTCATACAAAAAATCACTGAAAAAAAAATATACCTGACGCGTACCTCCAACAAAAACCTCCGCGTATCCTCAAAAAAGAGACTTTTGTGCCGGCAACTGCTCATAGATTATACATATTTTTGTACTTACATGTTATTGTTCATATTACAATTGTAAATATTTATTGATATGAAAGTACCTAAATTGAATATTTTTTGATCTTCTTTTTTAAATAACCTAAGATTATTAAGAATTTTATTTGTTCAGATTTTATCGATTATTGTATACCGCGTGTATATTATACATATATCTGGTCTATCTGATCACATGTATGATATATAGTATCTGATCATATGAATCGGAATGGGTAATCATTTTTAGAAGTGTCATTAGGTAATGATCTCATTACCAAAGACGATAAAGGTAATTTTCACTAACCGGGACTAAACAACTAACCCAGTTCACCAACGTTAAAAGTTTATATCATATGGAATTTGACAACCAATTGTTAAACGTTTACTTCATAAATTCAAAAATCATCATTATTACCATATCAGCCGAAAGACGTCTACTGCTGAACATAGGCCTCCCCCAAAGATTGCCACAATGACCGGTCCAGCGTCACTCGCATCCAGCGGACTCCTGAGACCTTCACTGTCCACCTTGTGGGGTACCCACGCTGTGCCTTCCACGAGGCCGCCGCATTGGCCATCGGTTCTACGTGCAATGTGCCCCGCCCACTGCCACTTTAGTTTAGTGATTCGGAGAGCTATGAAGCTATGCACACACACTGATCATATACTTTTGTCTTCAAGAACTGCGGAATATTCGACGAAAAGATGTGTCGTAGCTTCCCAAACGCTGCCCAACCTAGTCGGATTCGATGATTGACCTCTTACTCAAAGTTGGACCTACCTAACTGGGTAGTTTGTCCTAGGTATATTATAGTCTTCTACACCTTCGAGTTTAGTCTCCGATTGTAACGGGAGTTTTCGTCTTATCCATGTTCATCCTAAGACGAACTCGCTCGAAGGCGCTACTGAGGTCAGCAAGCGTCATACTGAAATCTTCCAAGGTCTCATCCAAGACCACCGTATCATTAGCGAATAGAAGGTGAGTGAGGTACTCGCTGTTTATGTTGATACTCGCCTTTTCCAGTCCGGTCTTAAAGACATCTTCCAGTGCAGCGGTAAACAGATTAGGGGAGATGACACCTCCTTGCCCGACTCCCCGCTGCAGTATAATATGCTTCAGCTCTGGTCTTGGAGTCGGATTGACATAGTGGCGCTTTCGTACAAACACCTCAACATTCCGACATTTCTACTTGGTACTGTTAAAGAGACTGTAGTACTGCCCAGAGTTTCGATCAAATCGAAGGCCCCAAGGGCTACCAGAATTACTATGACGTACTAATGAGATTCAGTATAGGTTCTGGGAAAGGGGCAGTGATACACGACTCGTATAGCCTTGTCCCTTTCTCTCGATCTAAATTAAACCACATTAGTACGTCATGGAAACC
The DNA here is from genome assembly GCA_025490895.1 of Thaumatotibia leucotreta. Lineage (NCBI taxonomy): Eukaryota > Metazoa > Arthropoda > Insecta > Lepidoptera > Tortricidae > Thaumatotibia > Thaumatotibia leucotreta. Next base: position 11,277 of record JALPQI010006895.1, read on the forward strand.
CCCCTTATTGTAGTTCACAAACGCTAAACGCTAAACAGAGGGGCAGGTTATACCTATTCCACGGTCTTCTGTATAACATTTACGAAACGCCAATTCGGAAACCGACTTGTTCGGGAGGCTGGAAGTCATCAAGCCTGCGTGCAAGACGATTCGTAATGACTCTTGAAAACATCTTATAAATATGGCTCGGAAGTGTGATGGATCGGTAGTCCTTCAATAAGGCGTTGTCACCTTTTTTCACCAGTACCACCACTCTTCTGTTCCATGCCTAAATTGCCTAAGGCGTTCTCCCTTACGGAGTTGAATAACTTCTGAAGGGCCATAAGGATTGGTTTACCACCTGGCTCCAGATGCTCAGCTATAATTCCGTCTTCCCCAGACGCCCTGTTATTTTTGAGCTATTCAAGAGCCATTCTAATATCACATAGGCTGATGTCTCGGATATCCCCTGTATAGTGCCGGGTCAGTCTCTTACTTCATAAGAAATTTATCAATTATCAAATTCCGTGTGAAATAAACGTTTAACCCGGGTTGCTTGGTTAACCCAGGTTGATGCAATTTGCCCTAACATACATTATGGAGTATTTTGTTTACGCAAAATCGCTAAATTCCCGCAGTAGAAACGTACTGTCAACAATAAGTCAGAGCAACGTTCCTATTTATTCGAGGTGCACGACAGGCGAAATTTTTTTACAACTTATTTTTGCATGGAAAGTTCCAAAAAGTATATAAATTTAAAAACTACAATAAATATACTATCTTGTAGTATTTTTTTTAATTTCATATATTTATTTGGTAATACTTATAAAACGCAACAATCAAAATAAAAACGGTGATTATTTTATCTTTGTACCAATAATATTTTTTTTATATATGAAAATCCTCATGTTTATTATCAAAAATGAATTCCCCGTGTCTGTTTTATATGAAAATGATACCAAACAATGAATAGTAGGCCTAAATATTATACGAAAAAATTTTAAACATGACCCTTCCGTTTGCACATTCACCCCCCTCCCCCCTCGTTCAGGGGGGGAATTGGTTTTCCCTCCACATCTATTTTTTTTTATTTTTACACCCTCTAGCTCTGGTAAAAATTACAAAACTGTAACTCACAGCGCACAATTTTTTCCATTTGGACCTCTACTACATAAGAAATAATGTTTTTTTTTTCCGTATACATTTCATAGATTAAGCCATCTTTGACATCACCATAAAAAAATCAACTAGCTAGTTACACACCATTCACTTGTAAGACTCGATTATTTATGATTATGAAATTATGAACGGAGAGCGCAACGCCTATAAAACATTGTGATTGTATTGAGAGTATATAGTAGACTAGGATACAAGTATAAAAGCAGATTCACAATACTTTAATCATGTAAATTTAACACTGATAGGTACAAGTTGGCGTAACTTTGTATAAGTATTAGGGTGCAGCAAATCCCGACCCCACAGTAAGCCGCTGTGTTTAGCGGATTGAAATTTTCCTCTCCTGGCAATTATGGGATTAAAATTTTAATTGTAATATTGAAACATATGTGGGCTTAGCTCTTAGTGTTATGTGTTAAACCTAATGAATATTTATCTAGCTCTGAAGCCAGGATTCACTATGTGGTGGGGGCCATTGAGTATATCGCAATCGCATAAACGATTAAGATCCGTTTGTCCTTAAAATATAAGATTGAAGTATCTATCACTGTTGCTTGTTAGTTAAAACTGTCCATTCCTAGTGCCGTACCGAATGTACTTACTTATTTATTGTAGTTTCATTTTATCCTGACGTTTCGGGCATGATGTTACACCCGTGCCCGTGGTCGCAAAATAACACATCATGTCATGCCCGAAAAGTCAGGATAAAATTAAGCATAAGTTTACGCGATTAAGACCCGTTTGTAGTTAAAATATGAGTGATAATCGTGAAAGTTTAAATCAATATACTTCAATTTTAGTTCGAAGATCATCATTGTAAAAGGACTATCGCAAAACTTAGGTACTTTAAAGTAAGAATTAATTTACATTATTGGCTCTTTGTCCATTACGGTCTTCGGTCTCGTCACACAATCAGTACTTTAAAAGCCAAGCCACATCGGGTACGTGTGCATCCCGTCCGCGTGCGCGTTGTAGCGTATGTAAATGTCATATTAGATGGCACACCGCTTGCGTGGCGTGCTAGTGTGCGTGACGTGCAAGCGTGGTGTGCCAACTACTGTAACATTTCAGACGCTACAACGCATACGCCAATCACACGCAAGTGCACGTACTGCACACGCTTATGGTGTAGCTCAGCCTTTAGCTTTGTTTTGCAATGGCAGTAATCGCTAGTGTCTACGTAACTTGTTTTCTATACGCTCCAGTATGCCAGTGCAAGCGAGTTTCATGGAAAATTATTTACGAATACGGTTAGGTTTTAGGTTTGTTTACAATCACACTCGTGTTACATAATGTGTAACTATGTTATGCAGTTTGATGATGAACTGAATTAAGAGTAGATAGCTACCTTCTTACTTCTAACACTACAAGTCACATATTTTAGTAAACTCTGATTAAAGTGATTAGTTATACTTTGGCCAGGATTTCTGCATAGTAAGAGAGAAGCATATTGGCTTTTCCTTATGCTAATATTGCCACCCCAAAAAGAGAGATGGGTACACTTTTTCTGGTTGACCAACTGTTTTGCCAGACTATAAGTATACAGTATTATTTGTCTTCGATTTTTTAAGTTATACTTAGTTACGTATATCTACTCATAAGATTTCTCTTTAGGTGCCCTATTATACAAATATAAAATTACCTATTTATAAATACAGGAGAGCCCATTAATCCCTACAAAAGCACCAAAACTAGTTATAAAGTCTATTTAGCACCCGGACAGTATCTTAAAGTCGCATTTTATCATTTTATTCAAACCGAAAACGTTGACAATACTAATATTGCTACACAATGCGAAATAAATGATGGCCATTTATAATGGCCAAGTACGGCGCGATAAGTGCTTTCATTGTGGATGGAACTCTGTCACAGTTATGAATGTTTAGTTATTTCGAATGTACGAAATTTGAGAGTTACAGTGACAGAGTTACACATAATTATGACGTAATTTAAAAAAGTATGTTTTGTAATAGTGTTGAGATAAAACTTAAAACTCCACTGTGGCCATACATATACTCAAAACCTTTATGGGATATAAAAATAAAATGTTTGACCACCTACAAAATTGGACATAATATAGGTAATCACAAAATAAAAAACCGACTTCAATCGATTTCTACAAGATCTAGCATCAGACCTCGGTTGGGTCCCAACGGAACCATCTCGGTGTTATACCCGTTCAATTAAAAAAAATGGTTTGATTCTCTAAGATATCGAGTAACATACACGTTAAAAAAATAATTAAAATCGAATCAGTCGAATTGAGGTACCTACTCCTCGTTTTTTGAAATCGGTTAGTATCGAAAAATTTAAAATAATGCGTGCGCCTATTAAATTAAAATAGCAAAAGAAGCGCGCGCGCTTGATTTTATTGAAATTGCGCAGGAGCTTTGTTCTTGTCTCGTATTTAGAAACTTACGTTCTCATAATTTTAATGTTATAATGGAGAAGATGATAGTTTGCAGTATTAAATTAACCCCCAACTTAAAGCCTAAGATCATTTTCATTATTTCGAATTATATTAAGTCGTATTCCCGGGATAGCAATAAGAATATTCAAAATCGATATAACTTCGACTATATTATGTTACATGTACTAGTTCAACCTGACCCTTGTCACATTTGCGGGTATCCCTACTATACTACACTTCTCTTTATAGACCTACCTAGAGGTCACCCTCTGGTGACCTCGGAGACGTGATCAGTTTTATTCAACTGCACTGCAGTAGGTAGATAACAATAAGCAAAAACTGACTGCCACAGGTTTTTTTAAACAGACAACGTTTTGTTCTCTTTTTTGTCATTTATTTATATTTTATTACACAATTAATAGTAGGAAAATTGCTTGTCTTAGGGAGCTACCTATTCCAGTTAGCAAGAAATGTTTGTATTTCACTTGTAGGCTTATAGCACAGGATTAGTGCGACAATATGTCACCGCGAGATAGCCTATCCATCACTATTTTTATTCATATAGTTAGTAAAAGATGGACAATTTATCTCGCGGCGACATACCGACATACCAATCATGTGCTAAGTGTATTGATATCTTAATTTGGCAATGGTAGCAAACGTGAAAAATCAGGAGATTGAAAGTCACACCACACCTATTCATTTCAGTTGATGTTTAGTCTATTTAGTACGATAAATCTATAGATCTTGTACATAATAATATGATTTGAAATCTAATTTCTTAGCTTTGCAACTCAATAACAATTAATGTGACTCTGGCCATATTAATAGTACCACGTTTGCTATCGTATTCTGCGAATATCATCAGCACGCATCATAAAATATGGCCAGTTCACCAACCGTCAAGCCTCTACGATCACCCCTAGTTAAAGCAAGATATTAAGATACGGCTAATCCCCCCATAACTTAGGCTCAAGACCGTTAACCGTGGTTTAGCTGCTGACCATTGTCCTGCGTTTAATTTAAACGGGAAACTGGCCGAGTTAAACTGTAATGATTTTACTGGGCCCTAAAACCATAGGCGTAAACTTGCTTACATACACATCATAACCTTTAAAACTTTCACAATAAGGTCTACTTTGGAAAGATTGTTATTAATATAACAGTATTACTAAGTATGTTGTAACGTGATGTAAGATTAATGTACGTAAATTCGGACTAGCCTTACTTGTAATATAATTAAGTTCAAAATTGAACGATGTTAGTAAATCGGATGTCAGTGACATGTTTGTATGTAGGTGTCGTAAGATTTTATGCACTGACTCTTTATGCAAAGAGGTCCTAAGGGTCGCGTTTTGGTTTTTGGGTCTATTGAAAATGGACCCATATATTGTGTAGATATGCCCTTACTGTTATTAGATCTATAACCGGGGAGTGTAATTTACTTTAATGTGTTATGAAGCAATCAGTATTGTTGTCTGTATTGTTAAAGGTTGTAGAGGTCCTAGCGTGCTTAATATTGTAACGGTTAATTACCTACATTCGTTTGAAAATAAAAATATAATTTTAACTAAAACTACAACGAAATCCTATGAAGATTTTATATTATAATATGAAATAGATGTCATCATCAATCGTCCTGTCTCAATAAAGTTTCTTCCATAAAAGTTACGCTTTCTAACTACACATCATCAAAAACGTTTTCTACATCTTTCTATTTTTGTGCACAATTATGCATTTAGAGTAAATATAAATGAAACTATATAACTATAATTCGTATAAATATAATTCACATTTAATAATCTTGCTACGACTAAATGTTAGTGTAGCTATAAGATAGTAAAAATGTTTACTTTACTCTTTAACCCAGAAAATGTTACCACTGTACCCAACTAGCAAAATATAGTCATATAGAAGTTGAGACAACGTTTTGCATATAACTTGTAGTCCTATTTGGTTGGTCATATAAAAGTAAGGTAAACGGTTATAAAAGGCGAAAGTGGCGCAAATTATAAGACTTATTGGTGAGATAAAGGTTAAATAAAGGTTTGCATGGCGACTTAAATCGTTTATTAAAGGTATTGTAACGATTAAGGAATGACCAAAACGTTGTATAAAGAGTACAACAAAAACCTTTACGCGACCTAAATATCAAATAAATGTTTTATAACTGACCATTTTGTTTTATAGAAGGTTTAGTGTAATCCTTACTCATTCTCATTGCTTATCGGACTTTTAAGTCACCTAAACATTTTTAAGTTTTATTTATAAAACTGCTCCTGACATTTATTTTAGATACGCGCAAAACTTGGTGTGTGTGACAAAAAGTGTACGGAAAAATAATACAAGGTAATTTTATAAGTTTTGTAATGGAAATTTTCTATACAGAGTGTTTTTTTAAAGTGGGACAGTATGGGGAAATCGAAAACTATAGAAGATACAAGGAAGCTGTTTTAGGAGACATTAGCTATTTTTTTGAGATAATAATTTTGGCATTTTCAAAATTTTGGTCAAGTGCGAGTTGTACCTAAAAATTAATAAAATTGATAAAAAAATTTTTTGACGCGGATCGACGTGATTTCATGCGTAGACAATTTTATTGTATCGGATAAAAAAAATCTGAACAGCAGAAGTTAGTCAAATTTAAGAAAACCATTTTTTCATATTACATCCACTGTGAAGTGTCTACCTACTACTGCAAGGTCAATATTTAAAAAAGTATTACCTACACTTTTCGAACACGACATTTGAATTTGGAACGTTTTATTTAAGTTCAAAACGATTTAAGTTCAAAAAAAAAAAACTTTAAATTTGGAATGACCATTGAGTATCTATTCGTATTTTGATAATTGTTGGATATTTTCATTATTTTTTTTATGAGCTCGCGACATGTAACTTATTAAAATCCTTTTGAACTTAAATAAAACGTTCCAAATTCAAATTAAATATTGCCCTTGCAGTAGTAGGTAGACACTTCACAGTGGATGTAATATGAGAAATGGTTTTCTTAAATTTGACTAACTTCTGCTGTTCAGATTTTTTTTATCCGATACAATAAAATTGTCTACGCATGAAATCACGTCGATCTGCATCAAAAATTTTTTTTATCAATTTTATTAATTTTTAGGTACAACTCGCACTTGACCAAAAATTTGAAAATGCCAAATTTGGTATCTCAAAAAAATACCTAATGTCTCATAAGACAGCTTCCTTGTATCTTTTATAGTTTCCGATTTCCCCATACTGTCCCACTTAAAAAAAACACTCTGTATATTGAGCGTTTGCACATTTGGCGTGAGCTGAATTCGTATGGGAAGGTCACTTTACTGTTAAAGTGTATGATGATATACAGTTTTTTGCTGTCGCGCTCTTAATATATCCGAAATAATTATAATTCATAACAATATTTCTTCATATTTTATTATAGTTAAGGTTAGCCATTTTGGAACAAGTCATGGATTTATACTTATACGACTACAATATAACTTTATCTTAAGTAAAGGTTTTTATAACGACTACAAATTGTCCGCCATTACTAAGCCGCCATTACTAGTCCGCCACTTCGTTTGTGCCGTTTCCACGATGTAACGTCCATGGTTTTTTTCTTTGAAATAGTACTGTGATGCTCACGAAATGGCGACTGATGTTTTATAATATTAATTTCAAATCGACTTTAAATTGCATGATGTTTTATAAGTTTTATAACCGTAACTTAAAATCAATTTAAAAACATATAGTTCAATAAAAGGAATATAACGGGTTCGGCAACAACTAAAGGTTTTTCAAAGTTTTTGTTTGACGTTAATATAACCAACTGTTGAATAAAAGGTAGATAACAGTCCCGCTGATATCTCATATTGAAGTTACCCTCAATACCGCTATATAACTGTCGAGATAAGGTTTTAAGATATCACTTATACAACAATAAAATTATGTAGACGTTGTAAAAATGACCTTATTACGACGAATCTGTTTTTTCAAAACCCTTTATAAGACGAAAACGTTTATACGACTTTGAACATCATTAAGTAAACGTTTTCTTTAAAACCTCTACATGATTGTTGTATAATTAAGTCGCAAAAACGTTTATTTACCATAGTAATTAGACTATTTGGTAGGACGACTAAACTATCAGATTTATAATGTTTATTTGACTAACAGGTTAACTAAAAACGACTATAGTTTCGTTTAGTTTAGTTTTATTTATTTCAGGAAGAAAATTCGAAATACAATGCATGTGATGTCAGGGTATACAAATTTTCATCGTGATCGTCAAAATACAAAGCAAATGTCAAATAATTAATAAAGAAAAGAAATACATAAAATTAAACGTTATTGCAGAGTCAAAATAATAATTAACAATAATCAATTCATCAAATCAAGTCAGCAAAAATAAAAATAAAATAAACAATTTAAATAACTAAGTAAAGAAATACATAAAATTCAACGTTACTGCAAAGTCAAAATAATAATTAACAATAATCAATTAATCAAATCATGTCAACAAAAATAAATATAAAATAAACAATTGAAATAACTAACCAAATGTCACAGTTTTAATTCCATGTACTCGTTTACAGAGTACAGAGGGTTATCCAACAAAAGGTTTCTCAAGTTACGCCTAAATACTGCATCACAGGGCTCGTTTTTTAAGTCAGCTGGCAAGTGTTCGAAGTACGTAGGTCCTATAACACGTGGGTTTTTTCTTGAAAGCGCCATGCGACGGGGAACAGGGTGCTTAGCCAAGTTGCCAATCGCTAGCGCTTGCTAGCGCATCGTAGTTTTCCCTCTTTGTCGCACTAATATGAAGGAGTGACAGAGAGGAAAAACTATGATGCGCTAGCAAGCGCTAGCGATTGGCAACTTGGCTAAGCATCCTGTTCTCAGACGACCAGTTGCTCGGAGTTGTTTGTCCGGATGGTACACGCGTGTAAATTGAGGTATGTTCGTCCTTACGTACATCAGTACGTCAAACAAGTGTTGTGAGTAATGCGTCATTATACGTTGCGAAATGTATAGATCTCTGCAAGGGTGCCTAAATTTCACCCCGACAAGCGTACGGATTGCACTTTTCTGCAGAATTAAGACTCTGTTTGCATCCGTTGAATTGCCCCAGAGCAATGAGCCATATGCCATTATAGAGTGGAAATGTGCAAAGTACACTTGCCTTAAGGCATCTGCAGAAATAAGTGGCTTCAATTTGCGCAATGCAATGACTGCACCACCCAATCGATCGCAAAGGCCGCCAACATGGCGCTTCCAATTAAAGTTGGAGTCAATCAAGAACCCAAGGAACCTACTTTCTTGGCATAATGGCATCGGGCAGTTCGTCATGCATGGTGGCAGTGAGACCATTCGACCAGAAAATAACATTATACTAGATTTTCCACAGTTTAACAGAAGCCCATTTGCTGAGAACCAGGCCTGCAATTGCTTGCACGCCTCGTTGATGTTTGAGCTCAGCTGGTCGTAAGAGTTTGCACTAACTAACACAGTCGTGTCATCCGCAAACAATACAGGCAAGCCAGGCACAATGTTCGACGGCAGGTCATTTATAAATAAAAGAAACAGGGTATTCCCAAGAGATGATCCCTGAGGAATACCGAGCTTTATATATCCTGCGTCAGATTGTACTGTCCTACCGTCGTTGAGCAATTTCACAACTTGCTTGCGGCTTGACAGAAACGATGCCAGTAGTTTGTGGGCATTGCCATGAATACCATACGACTTCAGCTTAGTCAGGAGCAGTGTATGATTAATCACGTCGAATGCCTTTGACAAATCGCACAATATTCCTGCTATCTTATTCCTGTCGTCTAACCCTGTCATGATATGGTCAAATATTCTGTAAGTCGCAGTGGTTGTCGACATACTTCGTCGGTATGCGAATTGGTTTTCTGTAATCAAGTTGTTTAATTCTAGATGAGCCATGAGGTGAGACGACAAGATAGATTCAATCATCTTCGAAATAGTAGGAACTATCGTAATCGGTCTATAGTTATTGACGTCATACTTGTCCCCCTTCCCCTTGAAAACTGGGCACACCCTAGTATTTTTCAACACATCGGGATATGTACCAGTCTCAAACATATCATTTATATTATTAAATTATTAACATATCATTTCATTTATATTCATATTATTTATAAAACTCTTATATGGCTAAAGGTCGTATAACTCTTGATTTATATGACTTCTTTGCTAGTTGGGTATTTACTTTTGTTGTTCTGTAATGTGTGCTTTATGTGAATAAAAATCTATTCTATTCTATTCTATAATAATTTGTTTTCTCAATTTTCAAAAACCAATAGGCTTTAAGTAGGTATAATAGTTTGATGGATAGGTAAGTAGAACTCTGTAGGTATATAATATAAAATATGCGGGGAACGAATAAGGATTAAGAAAGTAGGTACTTAACTCAAGATCACAAAATGCAAGCTGAAATGCGTAAACTTAATAAATGAATAAATAAATAAAATAATAAATATCTAGGGACATCTTACACAAATCAAACTAGTCCCATGGTAAGCTCAATTAGGTACCTAAGGCTTGTGATGTGGGTACCAGGCGACGATATACAGGGTGGAAAGGGACGACGTTCCTTCCCGCTACCGACCGAGTCTACCAACCATTACGATCAACTTTCAGAATGGGACCAACATCGAAAGCGTACATGGAAAATTGACTTTCCATACTATTGAACTCTAACTAATCACTCACTTTGTATGAGGGGTTACATTTTTAAAAACATATTTCGATGTTGGTCCTACACTGAAAGTTCATCGTAATGGTTGGTAGACTCGGTCGGTAGCGGGAAGGAACGTCGTCCCTTTCCACCCTGTATATAATAGATAGATACATATAGGTACTTAAATAGATAGACAGCCATGACCAAGAAACAAATATTTATGATAAATAAATACATAAATAATACCCTCGCCGGGATTCGAACCCGGAAGCTCCAGCTTCGTAGGCAGGGTCACTACCAACTAGGCTACGGAAGCTGACGTAAACTTGAACTGCACTTACGATATTAGTGACTAAATTAGGTTATTACGATCACTGTCATGTTGTTTTCCTTTTTCTTACATCTATCATTAATAGTCATCATCTCAAATGTAAAATAATGATTCATTACAGCCCTCGTTGGAAAAATCTTTTTAATTAAGGCCATTAACGATAAAAGACGTGTGCAGCCGAGTGGAAAGTGGGGGCGTTGGGAGCGTATGTGGGGGCTTTGATTGAAGTTATTGGGCTGATGAATAGTTCTAGTGCTTTCAGGGTGACGTAATGTGCTGGAAGAAATCAGGATTTTCCTAGCTATCTAGCGCTTACGTTACGCTAGCGCTTTCTTTATGGCGCTTACGTTTTTTAAATTGAGACCTGGATAATTATTAAAAAAAGTTCGATAGTTAATATATCTTATGTAGGTGTGTATGTATGTAAATTATTCGTTGTACACAAAACAAGGTAAAAAAACATATAACAATTAGAAACAGGTATAAATTGAATAGAATTGAATAGTTTATTTCAGGTTATAGACCCATATATATATTTTAAAATAGTTACAATACAATAAGAACTTAATTTAAAATATATTAGTAGGTACTGGGTCCTAAAGACTATATTAGTAATATAAAGGCGTACTTATCCCTGTAAGGGATCTCTTCCAGTTAAGCTTACTTACTACTACATATTATATGTACCTATACATGTAAAATACTCAACCATTTCACAAACTGTCGGAGAGCCACAACTTCTTCAGACCGTTTTTGATTGTTCTTGTTTAATACTTTAATTAGCCATCTTATCGTCTCATATAGATGAGTATAGCACTGTCTCACTCACACACCCTCGTCGCATGCTTTTGCGGTGCCAGTGTGCAGTTGTGCACTCAACCTAAAATGCAAAACGCAGACCGTGTGAAAGAATACCTCTAATAAACAACAATCTACTTACCAAGTAGGTAATCACGGAGACATGATAAATGAGTTTGATATTCATGAAAATAATGGTTAATTTAAATCAAAACAAGTCATAAAGCGCTTCCATACAGCGGGCTTAGACAATGGGGGCAACAGCAAATTGATTGTGCTGTATTGTAGTCCAGATCGCAGATATGCTGTAATGTGTGGTGGGTAATTAAGAACTTCGGTTATGAAAAGCCACCCACGGTCTCATTATACGGAAAGTATCGCATGAAAGTCGCTTTAAAAATAATACAAAAACAGAAAGTGGTTTTTGCCGAAATTTCAGTTTATTTTAATAATCACGAAATAAAAAAATAAAAAATGGAAATCGCTTCACGATTTTCGGAGATATAGAATAACATACAAAATAATCAGTATATTTGAGAAGTTTCTCCTTTTTGGAAATCGGTTAAAATCTATTAATATTGTATGTTAGTCCACTATTATTCTTTAAATACACGCTCTTCTCAAAAATCACTAAAATAAAAAAATAAAAATCAATAAAATGAAAAATAAAAAAGAAATGCTCCGCCGTAACAATGTCAGACACTGCCGTGACCAGGATTCGAACCTGGGTTACTACGGCCACAACGTAGGGTCCTAACCACTAGACGATCACGGCTATCGGAGCGGTGAGCGGAGCGGCGAAAATATCGACTGATTGCTGTTAGCATTGGAACGCGTGACGTCATCGTATTGCGATAAAGCTTGGATGGTGTAACTTGTGAAACGTTACTTATTATTTGACAATTCTTTCATGGTTTCAGTAAAAATATTGTTACTACGAATATGATAGATACTAGTGAAATCTTTAATTCTTATGAACCCGCCCAATATAGACAGATCGGTACGTTAGAAATACCCAACATAGGTAATCTTCACAATAAAAACATAATTAGTATCTACCTACCTATATATAATAATTACATTCTAAATATCATTATAATTACACTTACATCATAGGTACACTTACATATAATTATTTACATTGGTATCTAGAATAGGTAATCAAACAACTTACACATAGTAAGAAAGTATATCAAACAAAAACACAGCTCAATAAACAGGGAAACAAAACAATAACGGAATTAAATAAACAAAACGCGATCAATTACGCCCGATTCCGAATCGTGGGCATACAGGAAAATTGGTGCCAAATTGGTCCGTAGCAATTTGTGTTATTTTGGACACGTGGCGATCCAACCGTACCGAACCACGGGCTTTTGGGGAGTCAATCTTCTTTAATTCATTGGAGACGTAGCTTTTATAGGGGACAATATTTTAAAATAATTAGGTTTTACTGTTTCCCTACCTACGTTTCGTATTCTAACCTGTATTCTAAGATGCGATGAATTTATTAAAAGGTCAGGATCACCCCTGTAAGTTCTTAAGTAAGTAGCAGGGATATACTAAGGAATTCACCTCTCATTCCTTAGTATAGCTTCCTTCTTACAACTTGCATAAGAACTCACAGGTGTTATCCCGGCCAAAGACTAGTGCTGGCTTATTTTAGGCCAGCACCACTCCTGCAGTATTATTTCGTCGATGTTATACCTACATAATATAAGCAGGGACTGAAACCGGTATTTTGCAAAAACCTCGAAATAGCCCAATATTTTAAATTGTTTAATACTCTTTATGTACTGCTCAATATTTTATGTAATTTAAAATGTCAAATTTTTAAATTACTTCATTAACTTACAATTTATATACCGAAGAACGAAAAAAGAACCGTTCTTTTTGTATGGAGAAAATAACGGTTCCGGTCCCTGCATAATTGCATATAAGTAAAATAAAATAAAATTATAATAGTAAAATAAATAATAGTACCCTACTTAACCATAATGTATAGGTAATTAATCTTTTACTTAATACAAAGCCCATGAATAAATCACTATTACCGCTGTAGTAAAAATGTATAAAGTAGTAAGGGCAGGTGGGGCAAAATGCAACTATGAGATAAATTCAACTATTTGAAATGGCTCTAAAGGTTTAGTAAATAGATCCTATCTTTAACTGTGTTGCTTTTGAGAAATCAAACATTGTTCTATATTCCAAAAGCTAGATCTTAAATATAAATTTATCACGAGAAATTCCAATTAGTCGCATTTATCTCATAGTTGCATTTGCCCCACCTGACCTTAGGTAGATACATCAAGGTATTTTAGTAATTAAATAATTATATATGGACCTAACCTAACTACTTAACTACGAACTTTATGTAGGTAAAACAGATAAATTATTCATTGTTACATACAATTACATACCCAAGTGTTCTAAATAATGCTTCATTTACGAAATTGGTTAAACTACCTCCACCGCTAAGCATAACAATCATTTCGAGGCTTGACAACTGAATATTTGACAACATGTCATTAACCCTCTACTTTCTTCAGGGCATGAAAACTTGAAAAAGATATTAACAAGTACATTGAAGGGGGACACTTGCGTCCTTTTAATTTTATATGTTAGTTAAATAAGTGAGCATTATTCATTTCATTAGTAAAAAGCGTTTCCTTGTTATATGGTGGACTATTTTTTGAACAATTTAGTTAGTAAGTATACGTAGCTTTAAAATGTTCATGATAATGTTACGGCTGTCAAGTGTCAATAGATTTTTGATAGCGGACAAGTTGTAATAAGTTCAGAACAAGCAATCTAGTGTCCTAACAAGTGATGAAGTAACATTCGAATGTTTTTATTACCGTATGTCCATCTCAAATAAAAATAGTAAGTAAAGTACTAGGTACTCTTGTCAGGATAACAAAAATAATCGGAAAAATAAACAAAACTATAAATATTGCTGTCTCTGTATCTACTATATACTAGACTAGATCATTAACAGGCCTAAAGGTTTGCTTTTCGTTCACTACACTTTCGTTCGTAACACTTTATATCGCTTTGATAATGTAAATTCTGCGACCATAATTATAAAGGTGCGTTTAAACCAAACGAGCATTCGCTGTTCTAGCGCCCGTTCTAAGAAATCAACCAATCACGTTTTGTGTACCGATCGAATTTCGTAGAGTGGGAGGTTAGAACAGCGAATGCTCTTTTAGTTTAACCGCACCTTTATATGGACGTCTAATGCAAGCTCAAAAATGCCCCCAAACACATTTGTTCAATTGTGCCAAGATGGGCAGGGCATAGCGCTTTTCTTACATACACACACCACGCGCAACATCTTTGACAAATGTTTATAGAATATAGCCAATAAATACTTTGACTGACCAATCACAACTATTTTTAAATGGCGGTTTAAGTTTTTATAGGTTGATATTGAAATTGATTACCGTGGTGCATTAAAGAGGGGTGATACTTGTCAACTAAAATTCAGGACCATTTTTGAAAGGCAATTTAGTATGTCGTGCGGCTTCCATGATTTATTTGTTCGTAGTGTAAGTTGAACTAGTTGAGTTGCTGTCTCCTTAGAATACCTACACTACAAGTACCCACAGATCGTACGTAGGTCCTTGTAGGCATTAGGCCTTTGGGCTTAGGGATAGATCGGGATGTTATTGTAGAAGCATGCAGTGACAATTTTCAAACAATTAAGTAATTTAAGTGTCCTATACATATACATATAAATGGTTCAATTACTTAGGCACCTACCATACATAACCTTGATTTATATGTATTTGACTTCCGAGAATAAAACGGGCTAACATTATTTATGAATGAACAAGTGTGATGGATGAAAAGTAGTGACGTGCCTATAATAAATCGGAAATACATACAAAACTATCGAACAAAGCTTTTCATAATAATTATACTTAATTATAATTTAATTACAATTACTACCATATTCTTGGGCATTTTGTTGCCAACGTCCATACCACGTTGAACACACCGGTTCTCGTCCGATCACCGAAGTTAAGCAACGTCGGGCGCGGTCAGTACTTGGATGGGTGACCGCCTGGGAACACCGCGTGTCGTTGGCTTTTTTTGTTCACTTTGAGTAAGTACATCAGTGACCATTATTATTTGTCACATGTAGGTGTAATCAAAATCGTAACAAATTAATGACAGTTTATTATCTTATTTATTTGATACCCACCTTATCACATAATGTTTCTACTATACAAATACGCAGCCGTCAACGTAATCATGTGAGACGACGCCACCCGCAAACTACGCAAATAAATAAAGCGACAGAATTTATCGACAACCATTGCTTCTCTTTACGTTTCACAGCGGGATGGTTATGAGCCAAAGTTGAGAAGCCCTGACGTACAAGTTGCAAAGGTAACATAACACCCCATCCTGAGGGGTCTAATCCTTATAACTGTGGAATAAAGGATACTTTTTAAGCAGGAACGTCTTTATCGGCGGAATAATAAAATTGTTTTGATATAATGTGTACCATTTATAACGTATTGTGTTTTGATTGCGCATGTCAGTTTGCAGACTAGTTTCAGTCGACGGATGATCCTTGTATGAGAATAGGAAATGGTTATGTCTTGGATTCCGAAGCCAAGTTTCAATGGTCCAAATGGCAGGCGTTATAGACGCTCCGTTTACTAAGTTTATTGTCTTGATGCCCTCGAGCGAGAAATCTATTGCTATAAAGATGCAACAATTTTGAAAATATTGGTGAAAAATAGATTTGTGTTGGTTAAGGTACAGTTAGGGATGTTTTAGCCCTGGATATTGGTTTAGTTTAGTGAATATCAACTAGGTACGGTCGGCTCCAAAAATATAATAACGATTTAGATCGTTGTGCCATGGGCATACGATCTGAAATGTATATCTATTTTTGGCTAACTGTATCTAGGAAATTGCATGGACATATTGGACATGAACCTAATAAATATCTGAAATTTTCTACTAAAAGCTCAAGTACAAATTATTAACCTTATCAAGGTTGTGATTTTATGTCACTTCACAATTCGATAATTTTTGTTGAATAATGGATGTAATAAAAGTAGGTATGTCTCTGACAAGAAAAATAAATAAGACCTGTCAAGACTAACGCCTCAGAAATTTCCCCTTCACAATTTTGAAAGGCCTTTATCTAGCCACCACATTGATGGACATGGCATTATAAAACCGCCGACACAATGCAAAAAAGCGGAGGATTATAGACCTTATTTATTTCAGAGAGTTCAATTGCACTGGTATCGGTTAAAATTTGGCAGCTAACAATGTCTATAGAAAAGACACCCCTCCACAAAGTGCATGTCGTACGAAGTATCATTTTAGATCAAACACGTGATAATAGCCATAAGAGCGCCCCTATTATTTGATACAATAAAAGTGAAGTGCCGACATATTCCGCATTCTACTGCGAAATGAGAGTCAAGCGTAAACTGACCGACCTGATCATAATCTAGAAATCTATAATGAACTCAAACCAAGTGCTCATTAGGTTGATTTCAGTACGGCAAAATATAATATTTGTGAAAGATTTTAGGGTAACACAGACAGAATGCACGGCGCTATCGTCCGCAGTGAAACGGTCGGTAGGCTCGCAGATACGGACTAATGGTGATTGAGAAAAATATTGCTCCTGTACCAGTCGAACAATAATTCGCGGTTATGTCTTCATGAATATTGAAGATCTACTGATACCTATTTTTATTTTGATTCCGGCAGTACGTTACAATGCTGTCGTTAATGGAAATCATAAATATGTTGATACGCGACGCTGATGTCTGTTTTATTTTCAGGAGCGAAATATGATAATGTTATATCGAATCGAATTGGTGTTTCCTTTAGGGAGTGAATAATGCAAGGGGGTTTATAAATTACGCACTTTATTCTACACTGCTGAGTCTTGCCAATCCAAAACAACGTTTCATTATTTATCTTACATACTTATTTATAAAAAATCGTACCTACTATTAATCAAACCTAATCAAATTAATGAATTATGTATGTACAGTTGGGTTCAAAATTGCATGAACAGTTTATGAATGAATTCATTCATAAATCGTCCATTCAATTCTGAACGCCAATTCTAGTTATTTCTCCAGTCTACAGTCATCCGCGAGTAATATAAAAAGATAATCGGCACTCCACCAATAACACTTAGGGCCTGTCTCACAGTCTCCGAATAAAATATATCTGTCAGATAAATGTTGGCCGTCCTTTCCTTTTTTATGCCTGGGAAAAAGGATAGTGATCCAATCCAATCACAAAACGAAAAAAGCAGCAAAAAAGCCAACGACACGCGGTGTTCCCAGGCGGTCACCCATCCAAGTACTGACCGCGCCCGACGTTGCTTAACTTCGGTGATCGGACGAGAACCGGTGTATTCAACGTGGTATGGACGTTGGCGGCAACTTACGTCAAAATAGGTTATTCAAACCAACACAAGTATTCATGAAGTCTTATGTTCAAAGTAAATTCATCGTTTTAGGTAGACTGATGATTGAATGTAACGCAGCATTGTGTAAGTACATTTTACGTATAGGTACTATACTACATACATATCCATAAATGCACATTATTTTGCCGATATTTGGTTTTTACTTGTAGCGTAGATGTAACCTGGGTATCTCCCAGCACAACGTGCTTATATATTTTTAGGTACCTATATTAATTTTGTCTCTGTTGCATTTGTCTGCCAATATTTACGTTGCTATTATTTTTGTTTAGGTTCGTTGATCCTAAACTCGTAAATTTACAGCTGAACTTGTTAATTCTTTGAAGTTAAAACACAAATTCAACATATCAACAAAAAACCAGCGATGCAGCATATTTCACAATTCAAATCTTTAGAGATTACCCTTCTAACAGAAATTATTAATATACAGTCAACTAGCCCGTACGGAAGGGGTGAATAAATTTAATATGACGACAAAGTGTCGCGTCGCTGCCAGTAAAGCGTACACAATTCGGTAATTAATACCCTGAATTACATTTCGCAAATAACCAGGGTATCCTCGGAAAGGGGTCTAAGAGGCTTATTAAAAAGGGAATGACCTGACTTGCTTAATCCTGAGGTCTTAAGCAGCAATTAGCAACTTAGGGGGCAATTAGAAGTCTATTTCGGTATAAATTAGTATAATTATATTTTTCCAATATGCACCATGTTATGTTATTCTGTTCGGAATGGTACCTATCGAAGATGTAGAGCAGAATAGAAAATATTATTAATATAAATAAAATAAAAATTTATAAATAAATCATTCATTGATGATTATTTATTACCAAATGGCATTTCGAAAATATTCCTTATTTTCATCTCCTTTTAACTTCCAATAAAAATCTCCAGTGACCCACAACTCCAATTAGAAACGTTATACCAGACCACTTTAGTTTAATTTTCATTTCGAATTGATCGTCCCCAAATTGGTATCTTTTTTCTAATCCCCATTTTGAAATTCGAGGTATCACTTTTATCTAAAATCTGTCGTCGGCAAACAGTGCCATATGTGAGTACCTACATGTACACACAACTACAATGAAGTAGTAAGTGGGGTGGTGTAATTATTGTATTTAATATAGGTTTAACTGAATAGGTATAAAAATTGTAAAAAACCTAAAAAATACGAGCATATATTAGTTATTTATGTTACATGTATCATACAACATTTTACAATGCATTATATATAATACCAACCAGGCCGTGCGGAAAAGTACTATGAAAATTCATTCAGACGTGCAGAAAAAATAAGTTTCGATGCATAAGTTTACCTTCAAAATGAGCTTTCTGAGTATAATTATGCATTGTAAATACATATTATTTGAATTTTTTTATGAGCTATCATAAAAAATTAGGGACCCATGTCGCGTTCAAGATCAAGATTATTCAAGATGTTAAGTCATTTTGACGGCAAGGCGCTGAAATATTATCAGCTTCAATCATCATTATGTTAAATATTTTAATTCTTGTGCTTCGGACATACGTTCAAAAATGTATACATATTATTAAACGTGACTGAGCAGCAGCAGCGGCCATCCTAAGGGGTCCTACCTCATATGGTGCTCTTATCTCTCTGTTTCACTTGACACCCCGACGTGTGGGGTGAATATATTTCGGATTCCAATTCGAAAATTGTCAACCCCAATATCGGACAAGCTGCACAATCGAATTTGTCCATAATGGCATTAGTCTGTGATTATTTCCTATTAGTTATATGATAAACAATTTGACAACGCCGGGGATTAGCCGTTTTGTTAGTTAAATTGTTTTGATTATCTAATTTATAACATCATATAAGCATACCTGGGATAACTCGGGGCATTAATACCAAAGTGATGTAGCAAAATATTTTATCGACTAAAAATATATCGATGTTACTGTGAATGACAGCATCAAAATGTTATTCGGCATAAATAAATATTAGGTACTTACTCTTTAATTAAAATAAAAAATAACTTTAAACTCGTAACTACGAGTTTATTTTAAAATAGTTTTCTAAATATACAATTAATACCAAAATATCAATATTTAAATTGTCATTTTGATTAAAATGACATCTGCATACTTTTACTATCTGAAGAGGCCCGATATCAGATATGACATCGAACCTCTGTACTGTAATCGAGAATGTTCAATAAGCACATCTTTTACTATAATTATATCGACATCTTTTTAATCGATATCAAATCCCTATAACTTGCCCCCAGTTATCCCAGGTATGCATATAAGTAATACAATTTGGGTAAGTTCGTAATACAAGTTGGGTTAATCACGATTGAAATATAGTTCTACAAAATAATCAAATAATTAAAAATTTTAGGAATTACCTACATTTATCTCCTAATGCGTCTAGGTATATGCATAGTTAATAGGAGAGGCCTACGTCCAGCAGTGATAGGCCGATGATGTGTGATGATGTGTAATCATTTTTAGATTACCTTACAGGCTTACAGTTACGTATAAATGTAATTTCATAAAAGAATGTATGAAACATTCTCTAAACTCCAATATTTAGTAAATTTGTTTTGATGATATACTATATGAATATGTACCATTATATTATATTATCGTTATAAAAGAGCAGCTAGAGGCGGCAAAGTGTCACTCATACGTGGGCCTTGGATGGAGCCACGACGGAGATGGAGCGAGGTCAAGGCGGTCACCCAAGAGGACGTGGAAGAATCCTGCAGAAGCACTATGCACCTCTGGGTGCCCTAAGATCAACAAAAACATTAAGTCAGGTTTTTTTCTTCATAATTCGTGTACCTAAATAATTAAAAGAGCCTGTGTAATGAATTCAAACAACCCACATTTTTAATGCCACGATTACGTCTAATTAATTTGATGCCTCGTCCCATCCATTACCACGATAATGTTCACAAATTACTGTTAAACATCGCATCAGTCTTTTTATTAATTATTTTGACAGGATTAAATGATAAAAGGTGATAAGGCACATGCGATGTCCCACTTGTGGTTTTATCAGGGTGTAATCCATTCATACATTCTAGTTAGACAATATTCTTATCTCTAATCCTGAATTACATTATTATTTATGCGTTGTATTTTTGGTCAAAATGAGCTTTATTCTACCTCTAGATTTCATTGATGTTTTACAAGCGGGACGAATAATATTCCTTAGTAACTAAAGCCCATCCAAGCTAATTAATAATTTAATACTTGATTACACCTAAATTCCGTAGCCTAGTTGGTAGTGACCCTGCCTACGAAGCTGGAGGTTCCGGGTTCGAATCCCGGCGAGGGCATTATTTGTGTATTTATTTATCACAAATATTTGTTCCTTGGTTATGGCTGTCTATGTATTTAAGTATCTATATGTATCTATCTATTATATATATCGTCGCCTGGTACCCACATCACAAGCCTTAATTGAGCTTACCGTGGGACTAGGTCGATTTGTGTGAGATGTCCCAAGATATTTATTATTTATTTATAAATTATTAATTATAGTCTTAAGTCCACTTTTGTGTGATTTTTGTTACGTTTGTCTTTAAAATTAAATTACATGTTTCAATTACTGAAATAATAATGTTTCTAAAAATAAAAAACATTAACATTATTGTAAGTTTATTTTGTTTCATATCAGGAGTTAGTACAAAATTTCCCAAATAATAAATAAAAATTTACCTTATCAAAGTCATGGTGTATGTGATTTGAGTGAAGTAAACATCAAGTGGCAGCAAATCAAATTATTATTAGAGTTCTAATAGCATCAACTCCATTCTAGTATAAGATTTGTGCTTACCATGATTACCTTACTTATCGGTATCATGTAACACTCAAATCCTTGATCACACTGAGTTCGCGGGAAATACAGAAGTGGCAATCAGAGTCAATAAGGCGACATGCGAAAATATCTCTAAAATAATTAAATGTCTAAATGACAGGAAAAGTCCCGGATATGATCAAATTCGAGTTAAAGACTTAAAAAATAACAGCTCTAAATTGGCACCAATAATTACCCACTTAATTAACACCTGCCTAACCACTTCTGTTTATCCCGACGAACTTAAAATAGGTATAATACGACCCATCTATAAAAAAGGTACACATACGGATTACAATAACTACAGGCCGATTACAATACTGTCTTGTATCGATAAAGTTGTTGAGAGATACGTCGGAAATGAAATTTGTAACTTCTTGACTCAAAATAAAATAATCAACAATAAACAATACGGATTCCAAAAAAACCGGAGTACTTCTCAACTACTCTGTGATTTTACCAATGAAATCAACGAGCATATGCACGAAAAAAGGCATGTGCTCGTTGTTTTCATTGATTTCAGCAAAGCTTTCGAAATGTTAAACTTTGAAACGCTGTTTCAAAAATTGGAGCAAAATGGTATACAGGGCCCCCTACTTAAACTGCTTATAAACTATCACCAAAATAGATTTACGCGTGTGAAGATTAATAACACATATAGCGACCAAATAAAAACCGAAAAAGGCACGGCTCAGGGTTCTATAATCGGCCCAACCGAATACTTGTTATACGTTAATGATATGTGCAAAATAATAACCGAGGGTTCTGTATACCAGTTCGCGGACGATACGTGCATTATCACAGCGGACAGGGATATATCAGTGGCCGAACGCGCGATGCAAACGAATTATAACATACTTTGCAAATGGGCGCACGATGTCGGATTAGTAATTAACGCGCAAAAAACAAAAATAATGCACATTCGCTCGGCTCACAATAAAAGTACGCGCGATATTGCGGTGGTTGCTCACCAACATAGTTGTCTGCACCAGCGTAATATCGCGTGTAACTGTGAAAAAATTGAATTGGTCACGGAACACATGTACCTGGGCATTGTAATCGACCACAGATTTAATTGGGGATCGCATGTAAACCATGTGTGTGATAAGCTGAGAGCTATCCTATGTAAACTGGCAATCTTAAAGCACAAATTACCGTACCGAACCCTACGTATGTTGTACTTAGCACTCGCGGACTCTGTGATCGGTTATGCACTAAGCTCATATGGCAGAACTTTTAAAACATACATAGAAAAAATTTATAACTTGCAGATACGATTATTGAAAACCATTGTACCCAAACATATTAAAAAAAAACACGAATCAGATTATGCCCAACTATTTAAATATTGTAACGTTCTACCTATACAAAAGAAAACTAAATTAGCTATATTAATTGACGAATTCCCGAATGTACCAAAACTTATAGTAAACAAAAGATGTATTAAACTTAGAGAGAAACAGAACCATAATAAATATTGTAAACCCAAATATAATAACTTATATGGAACTAGGCTATGCACATATATATTACCTAAAACTATAAATGAACTGCCAGAAGATGTTGTAAAAAGTTACTTAAAGGGCAAACATGTTAATACAATTGTTAAAAAGTACTT
Organism: Thaumatotibia leucotreta; assembly: GCA_025490895.1. NCBI lineage: Eukaryota > Metazoa > Arthropoda > Insecta > Lepidoptera > Tortricidae > Thaumatotibia > Thaumatotibia leucotreta. Next base: position 34,587 of record JALPQI010006895.1, read on the forward strand.
ACTAAATTGTAATGAGACGAACTTCGTTTATTAGTATCCTATCCATAGGTATTTAGTATATTTTATGTAACTAACAGTAGAATATTATTAATGTATAAAATTGAACTCCCCATCGGCATACAAACCTTCTCAAGGTTTTGCCAACGATGGGCTTGAAATTAAAAAAATTGTAAATTTTGTTGTTATCCAATAAATAAATAAAATAAATAAATAACCTAGCTCACGTTTAATGCATTTTAAATTAATTTTTAACCCAATGTAGAACATTACTTCAATCAATTTCTAGTTTTCAAATGCTATTTTTTTTAGTTTAGTTATTGAAAATAACATCTGTCTGACCCTACATCAATATAAACTGTCTTACCATCCACCATAGTTGCAGATTGAAAATAGATTGCGAATAGATCTCTATATTTCTGAAAGAATGAATTATTCTGCGTAGTTGTGTCGCTTACTAAACCTTTGGCTATTAACTGTTAATTGTGGTAATTATCTGCGATCTAATCTGTTCATTAAGCATTACATCGCATAGTAATACCACTGCAATGTCTGCACTTCTTAGCCTGCATTCTGCAACCAACTTTTATATCCGTTTTGGGTTTAGGTACTGGTAAAGTTGTGGCGCGTTAGTTTTCTGGTAGAAAGTAGCTTCGTTTTTGATGTAAATCAATTTAAATCACGTATTTATTAATACTTTTTAATGTACCTCATGAACTGAAAATCGGTACATGACCTGTAACATTCAGCGGTCACTACTTAAGCTCTGCGATCGCAGTTTGTATCGTATTGATTAAGGTTTTCCAAACATTAAGGTACACACGGCTAAGATCGGATGACCGCAATAACTACTAAAATAGTAGTATTTTTTCCTCACTGGATGGATTCGCAATATTATGCATAACGCCATTTCACCTCGCCCCTCTCGCTAGTATGCATCAACCGCTCATCTGCATCAGGCGTGAGCTACGAACGTATAAAAAAAGTGAATTTTTTGGAGATCTGATATTGAAAAGGAATCTATGCACCTTCTTCACCTTACTTTAGAGTTGAAATTAAACACTAGCCCGATCTTAAGCCAAGAAGGTTTTTCGGTTGGATGTCTTGAAAAAAATATAGTGCAAGTTTGAGTGTCGATTACTCCTAACCTATTCGGCTGAGCGGCATCATCATCACATCAGCCGAAAGACGTCCACTGCTGAATATAGGCCTCCCCCAAAGATTGCCACAATGACCGGTCCTGCGCCACCCGCATCCAGCGGACTCCCGCGACCTTCACCAGGTCATCGGTCCACCTTGTGGGGGGCCTACCCACGCTACGTCTTCCGGTACGTGGCCGCCACTCAAGAACCTTCCCACCCCAACGGCCATCGGTTCTACGCGCAATGTGCCCCGCCCACTGCCACTTCAGTTTAGCGATTCGGAGAGCTATTTCGGTTACTTTGGTTCTGCTGCGGATGGTCTCATTTTTAATCCGATCACGCAGAGAGACTCCTAGCATAGCCCTCTCCATTGCCCTTTGGGTGACTTTGAGCCTTCTTATGAGGCCCATTGTAAGCGGCCACGTTTCAGTACCGTATGTCATCACTGGCAACACACACTGATTAAAGACTTTCGTCTTCAAACACTGCGGAATATTGGACGAAAATATGTGTCGTAGCTTCCCGAACGCTGCCCAACCGAGTCGGATTTGACGATTGACCTCTTTCTCGAAGTTGGACCTACCTAACTGGATAGTTTGTCCTAGGTATATATATTCGTCTACAACTTCGAGTGTAAAGTCTCCGATTATTACGGGAGTTGGTGCTACATGGGAATTTGACATGATTTTCGTCTTATCCATGTTCATCCTAAGACCAACTCGCTCGGAGGCTTTACTGAGGTCAACGAGCATAGTACTCAAGTCCTCCAAGGTCTCAGCCAAGACTAATATATCGTCAGCGAATCGAAGGTGAGTGAGGTACTCGCCGTTTATGTTGATACCCAGCCTTCTCCAGTCCAGAGTCTTAAAGACATCCTCCAGTGCAGCGGTAAACAGCTTAGGCGAGATAACATCTCCTTGCCTAACTCCCCGCTGCAGCAGAATAGGCTTCGAGCTCTGGTCTTGGAGTCGGACTGACATTGTGGCGCTCTCGTACAAATACTTCAACACCTCGATATAGCGGTAGTCGACTTGGCACCGTTGGAGAGACTGAAGTACTGCCCATGTTTCGATCGAATCGAAGGCTTTCTCGTAGTCCACAAACGCTAAACAGAGGGGCAGGTTATATTCTTCGGTCTTCTGTATAACCTGGCGAAGCGTATGGATGTGGTCTACGGTACTAAAGCCTCTTCGGAAACCGGCTTGTTCGGGAGGCTGGAAGTCATCAAGCCTGCGTGCAAGACGATTCGTAATGACTCTTGAAAACAGCTTATAGACATGGCTCAGAAGTGAGATGGGTCGGTAGTTCTTCAATAAAGCGTTGTCACCTTTTTTGAAGAACAGTACCACCACACCTCTGTTCCATGCCTTTGGCGTTCTCCCTTCCAGTAAGACGGAATTGAACAACTTCTGAAGGGCCGTAAGGATCGGTTTACCACCTGCCTTCAGAAGCTCAGCTGTAATTCCGTCCTCCCCAGGCGCCTTGTTATTTTTGAGCTGTTCAAGAGCCATTCTAATCTCGCACAGGCTGATGTCCGGGATGTTTTCTGTATAGTGTCGGGTCAGTCTAGCTCTGAGGTCTTCCGCTAGATCAACTTCGGGTCTGCTAGTTGACGGGTACAGCTGTCCATAAAAACCCTCTATCTCACTCAGCAGCTCAGATCTGGATGTGACGATTCTACCATCCTCAGTCTTTAATTTGGCGAGCTGGCTTTGCCCAACAGACAGATCCCTTGCAAAAACTTTAGAGCCCTTGTTCCGCTCAATGGCTTCTTCTATACACTTCGTACGAAATTGGCGCATATCGCGTTTGAGGGACTTAGAGATCTGTCTGTTGAGCTGCCGGTATAAAGTCGCATCAACTGAGGATTGTAGAACCAGTTCACTCCTTTTTTCCATTAGTTTCTGAGTGGAGTCTGAGAGCTTTCTGGTCTTATTTGTCCGTTGGGCCTTAAAACACTTAGACCCAGCGCTATGGACAGCTTCCACAAACCCGTCGTTGAATACGTCCACATCATCGCCTAGGCAATCGAAACGGTTTTGGAGTTCCAGCTGAAAGCTCTCGGGGTTTTGGAGATGGAGTGCAGGACGGAGCGTAGACTTCATCAGTCGCGAGCGTTCTAGCTTAGGACATATATTCAACGTGCCTCTTACCAGGCGGTGATCGCTTCCGGTTTTAACCGTACTGATCACAGAAACATCGTTGAATATATGTCTCTTCGACGACATGATGAAGTCGATCTCGTTTTTAGTTGCACCGTCGGGACTCATCCAAGTCCATTTTCTGTGCTCGCGTTTCTTAAAGAAGGAGTTCATCATGTAGAGTCCCTCCTTCTCCAAGAAACCAGCCAGCAGATGGCCCCGGTGGTTCCGACGTCCAACCCCAAATTGCCCCACCCTCAGCTCGTCACCATCTCTCTTGCCCAGTTTCGCGTTGAAGTCCCCCATAACAACGGTGAAGTAGGTTCTGGAGCTATGCATGGCTTTTGAGATATCATCATACATAGCCTCCACCTCGTCGTCGGAGTGTGTCGAAGTCGGCGCGTACACCTGTATGACCTTCAGCGAGTATCTCTCAGATACTCTGAGTATAAGGTACGCCACCCTAGCCGACACACTCTCGATCTTCACCACGTTGTTTACGAAGGACTTGTGGACGATGAACCCGACACCTCCCTGGGACTGTTGGTCGCCCTCCCGGAAATAGAGCAAGTTGCCGGACTTTAGGATTATCGTGTCCTCGCCCTCTCTTCGGACTTCTGATAATCCCACAATGTCCCAACGCAACTTGCTCAATCCTTCCTCCAGTTCCACTAACTTTTCGTCGGTCCGCAGTGTACGTGTGTTGTAAGTTGCCAGGGCCAGAGGTCGTCGGTGGTGGTAGCCGGATCTTCGCCGGAGATTCTTAGCACCCCTGACCCCGCTAGCACCCTGGCCGCTACCATAACCAGGGCACCGGGGGTCGCCGGAACCTCGGGGCCGCGGCCTTGTTTGTGTATTCATGGGGGGTAGTTGCCATAATCGCCACGCTTGGCATGCGGGTTGGCGATCGCAGTGTCTCCACCGCACTTTAGGGATGCTGCTGCCCATCCCCCGGTGGTCTTGGTCGTAGTATTCAGACATACCCGGGCATCAAGTAAATATATATTGAAAGCTTGATTTCTTTTTTATCACGTACATCACACATCTGCAGGTAAAAGTTAGTGAAAATAAATTTATGATTTTTTTGTGACATCCTTTCAACTCACCGAAAAATAGTCCGGTATTACCCGGGAGTACCTTATAATATATGTTGCACGCCCGCTTAAAAAAATCCGCCCCTCTAAAGACACTAATTAAACCTATGTTTGTTTTTTTTACCCATATAGGTACGATATAATAATTTGGATCATGAGCTTTAGGTTATGAATGCTATCATTCATTATAATATCACATATTAAAATACATAAAAATATATGAAAGTTGGTCGAGAAATGCAGGCCTAGGAAAAATCACTTAGTATCTACTCGTGATTTAATTTGCACTACACGTTAGCGTGCTATCTCTACTATAGCTACCATTGGTGTGAAGCAAATTATGTCACTAATAAATTACCGATATCGATTTGATTTACTAAGGTAATGTCGAGTTAAGTGTTAATCCGCATGACGTGATAGTACGTACCTATATACAGTAATTTACATAAGGTCGACGGTCGTCGGTTCAGGCAAATGCAGCTAATTCATTCATAAGATTTTCCAACTTTTGGAGCACAGGATATTGTTTGATTTATCAACAGCTACCTACACATCAAAGTAGGATCTCTTTACAAAGCTGTGACTAAGAAATATTTCAATTATTACATTTCCCTATAATTGCAGTTGCCTCAGTCGACATAAATAGGAAAGTAAATTAATACTAATTAGCCTAATTACTGAATTTTGCATCGAAATAAACCATGGAACAGTCTTATACAGATCAACCTAGTCCTACGATAAGTTCAATTAAGAATTGGGTTGCATATTAATTATACTAGGTGATGCTATAATTATAAACAAAGATAGCTATAAAATAAAACTATGAAAACGGATAAACTCGCGTATATTAACTAATTTCGAACGTTTCGAACACTTTACAGGGTTCGTGGTTGCGGATGACCCGCAGACCACGAACCCTGGAAAGTGTTCGAAACGTCGGAATGAAGTTAAAATTAGTTAATATACGCGAGTTTATCCGTTTTCATAGTTTTATTTCATGAGTAATCCTCGCGGTAACCGAAGAAAATATTAAAAGATAGCTACTTAAATATACCTACATATACTCGTATTAAACAAAAACAGATATGCCCAAGGAACAAATATATGTGATTCACAAAACAAAGAGCGGTTAGTCAGGGTCAATATGGAAGCCTCCAGTCCAGTCTTTAAAAATCTTATTTTTTTATTTTGCATTATTTATTTTTGCTACTATTTTGTTGCTGTAGTATATGTACCTTCTTTATAACTTAGTTATCATCAGTAATCAACATTTGAAAACATTTCTTTTTACATATATAAATAAAGCAGAATGGATGAAAATCAATAAATACATTTTATAATGTCAACTCAACTTCGAGTGATTAATTGTTTTAGTAATGTTATTACAATGTTAACGGTATACAAATGACACAGATTCGATAAGCATGCTTTTGGTCTCGTATTGTCGGCTTTCAATTCATAATTTACTTTGCATCACACCAAAGGGGTAGTGTATTCGAAATGCATTTAATAACAATTAGGTATGCTCGTCAAAAGATACGAATTCCTGCCTAATGATAGTAACGAATGTCAAAAGATTAACCGAAATTGTATAATATAGGTACCTACATGTAAGTACCAAAGTGACGAATGTACTAGTATAAATGTAATACATGAAGATACCTACTCAAAAACAAAGAAAGCTGTCATGACTAAGAAACATTTGTGAGAAAGATCACCAGATTCGTAGGCAGCAGCAGGGTCGGGGTCACAGCCGATTAAAGTACTGTTGTCCTGATGAGTAAGAACAGATGTCATTAGTAGGTATCTATGCAGCAATAACACTTGAATGCTGCCTTCTGGCATCTGAAAATAATATTAACATCGAATGCGATATATAGAAAATAGGTAATTCAAAGAACAAATAGGTACATCAGAAAAACAGTAAAAGGCAACTACTGGGTCGATTGCATAACTTGTACACAATTAAAGGCATACAAAATTTAACGTCATAAATGTTGTGTTACAAAGTTAAATTTTGCCTGACGACTAATGACACCGAAAAGGGGCGACAAATCAAAATTTTCTATGAGCGATCGACAATCTGTTTCTTTTCAATTTGCTTTATTTACTACTACCGAAGTTGGAGAGAGTTTTGTGTGACTAACTTATGTAAGTTATGTAACACAATTGACGCGGTCGTGATTTTTGTTTTCATTAAGGCCTACACAATGTACACTTTTTTGCAATCGACTCTACTTATTTATAAACAAAGGAAAAAATAAGAACACTGGCAAAACACATAATATAGGTGCCCACAATTTTTTTTACTTCGCCAATTGACTCCCATCTAGTCATCATCATCATCATCATCATCAGCCAATTGACGTCCACTGCTGGACATAGGCCTCCCCCAGAGAGTTCCACAAAGATCGGTCGTGAGCTGTCCGCATCCATTGGACACCCGCAACCTTTACAAGGTCGTCGCTCCATCTTGTGGGGGGCCTTCCCACGCTGCGCCGTCCAGTGCGTGGTCGCCACTCGAGAACACGCCGACCCCACCGGTCATCGGTCCTCCGGGCAATATGGCCAGCCCACTGCCACTTCAACCTGGCGATTCTTCGGGCTACGTCAGTCACTTTCGTTCTTCTGCGGATCTCGTCATTCCTGATGCGATCTCGCAGAGAAACCCCGAGCATTGCCCTCTCCATCGCTCGTTGAGTGACTCTGAGCCTCCTAATGAGTCCCATAGTGAACGACCACGTTTCAGATCCGTAAGTAATCACTGGCAACACACACTGGTCGAAGACTTTCGACTTGAGACACTGCGGTATATTGGACGAGAAGATATTGCGTAGTCTCCCGAACGCCGCCCAACCCAGTCTGATTCGACGATTGATCTCCTTCTCGAAGTTGGACTTACCCAGCTGGACTGTTTGTCCCAGGTATACATATTCGTCAACAACTTCGAGTGTAGAGTTTCTAACTTTCACTGGAGTTGGTATCACATGGACGTTCGACATGATCTTCGTTTTGTCCATGTTCATCTTAAGACCAACATCTTCAGAGACTCTACTGAGATCATCGAGCATAGTACTTAAGTCCTCCATGGTCTCAGCCATGACCACTATATCGTCGGCAAACCGAAGGTGAGTGATGTACTCGCCATTGATGTTAATGCCAAATCCCCTCCAGTCCAGAACCTTGAAAACATCTTCCAGTGCAGCGGTGAACAATTTAGGTGAGATAACATCTCCTTGTCTTACTCCTCGCTGCAATGGAATCGGCTTCGAGCTCCGGTCCTGGAGGCGAACTGACATATTGGCGTTTTCGTACAGGCACTTCAACACTTCGATGTACCGGTAGTCTACTTGGCACCGCTGGAGAGACTGTAGTACAGCCCACGTCTCGATCGAATCAAAGGCCTTTTCGTAGTCCACAAACGCTAAGCAGAGGGGCAAGTTGTACTCTTCGGTCTTCTGTATAACTTGACGGAGCGTGTGTATGTGGTCTACGGTGCTGAAGCCTTTTCTGAATCCGGCTTGTTCAGGAGGCTGGAAGTCGTCGAGCCTGCGTGTGAGACGGTTTGTGATGACTCTCGAAAACAGCTTATAGACATGGCTCAGAAGCGTGATGGGTCTGTAATTCTTTAACAGGGTGTTGTCACCCTTTTTGAAGAACAACACCACCACACCTCTGTTCCATGCCTTTGGCGTTTTGCCTCTAAAGATGGCGGAATTAAACAGCTTTTGAAGGGCCCTAAGGACTGGTTTCCCACCCGCCTTCAGGAGTTCGGCTGTTATTCCGTCATCGCCTGGTGCCTTATTGTTTTTGAGTTGTTTGAGAGCCATCCTAATCTCGTACAGGCTGACGTCCGGTATATCTTCGGTATGGTGTCGAGTCAATTTAGCTCGTGGGTCGTTAGCTAAATTGGAGATGGGTCTTCGTGTTGATGTGTACAGCTGTCCGTAAAAGCTCTCTATCTCACTCAAAAGCTCAGGTTTGGATGAAACGATCCTACCGTCCCCAGTCTTCAGCTTCGCAAGCCAGCTCTGACCAATAGACAAATCTCTCGCAAAAACTTTAGAGCCTTTGTTCCGGTCAATAGCCTCTTTAATACGGTTGGTATTAAATTGGCGTATGTCGCGGGTGATCGACTTGGAGATTTGTCTATTGAGCCGGCGATATGATGCGGCATCTTCTGGGGATTGTAGAACCATTTCACTCCTTTCCTTCATGAGCTTTAGAGTTGGATCAGAGAGCCTCTTATTGCCTTTCTTCCGCTGGGTCTTAAAGAACTTTGACCCAGTGGAATAGACAGCTGCCACAAACCCGTCGTTATACTCATCCACATCCACGTCGCTGGGTAGGCAATCGAAACGATTTTGCAGTTCGAGCTGGAAGCTCTCGGGGTTTTGGAGTTGGATCGGTGCCGGTCGGAGCGTAGACTTTATCAATCGAGATCGCTCTAGCTTGACGCTTATATTTAATATGCCCCTTACAAGGCGGTGATCGCTTCCGGTTTTAACCGCGTTGATCACAGAGACATCATTAAATATATGCTTCTTAGTCGACATGATAAAGTCAATCTCGTTTTTGGTTGCACAATCTGGGCTCATCCAGGTCCACTTCCTGTGTTCTCGCTTCTTGAAGAAGGAGTTCATCATGTAGAGTCCCTCCTTCTCCATAAAACTGGCCAGTAAGTGACCCCGGTGATTACGAGACCCAACCCCAAATTGCCCCACTCTCAGCTCATCATCGTTTCGCTTGCCCAATTTCGCGTTAAGGTCCCCCATAACGATGGTGAAGTAGGTTTCAGGACTGTGCATGGCTTTTGATATGTCCTCATACACAGCTTCTACCTCTTCGTCGGAGTGTGAAGAAGTCGGAGCGTAGACCTGTATGACCTTCAACGAGTACCGCTTGGATACTCTGAGTATAAGGTACGCCACCCTAGTCGACACACTCTCGATCTTCACCACGTTGCTCACGAGGGACTTGTGGACGAGGAACCCGACACCTCCCTGGGACTGTTGGTCGCCCTCCCGGAAATAGAGCAGGTTACCGGACTTGAGGGTTATCGTGTCCTCACCCTCTCTTCGGACTTCCGATAGCCCAATAACGTCCCATCGTAACCCGCTCAGTTCTTCCTCGAGCTCAGCCAATCTCTCGTCTGTCCGCAGTGTGCGCGTGTTAAGTGTTGCCAGGGCCAAAGGTTGTCGGTGGTGGTAGCCGGATCTTCGCCGGAGATTCTTCGCACCCCTGACTCCGCTAGTGCCCTGACCGCTACCAAAGCCAGAGCACCGGGAGTCGCCGGAACCTCGGGGCCATTTTTTGTGTGTGCTTGTCATAGGGGGTAAATGCCATAATCGCCACGCTTGGCAGGCGGGTTGGCGATCGCAGTTTAGTACACCGCATTACAGGGATGCTGCTGCCCATCCACCGGTGGTTTTGGACGTAGTTTAACGACATACCCGGGTCGAGTACCATCTAGTACACAAGCTTAAAGTCTTTAAAGTGGACACCCAACACTGATGCGGGCCCATTGAGCGCGTCTAATCGATCAACTTGGGCTAATTCCGCTCATCTGCATATTAATTCTGTGCTCCCTTAATAAGCAAGGGGTTTAGCGTGTTTATGTATAGGTGGAGACTTTTTTCAATCTTAGTTTATAATAAATAATAACCAACCAATATAATTATGTTACTTAGAACTCAGTCAACATATATCTCCAAAATACATGGTGATTTTTAATTATGTATGTAATACATAATTTTTATCATGCAACTTGATTAAGGGATCGGTTAGTGATGCAAAATTAAAACACATATCACATAATCAACCTACTTGAGTCCACTGCTAGGCACATAGGTCTCTCATAAAACCCTTGCGTATGGACTCATTAGGAGGTGATGCCTGTAAACGCCATGCTGGGCAAGCGAATTGGCAAATTAGTTAGTTAACCGGATTGTTTTGTTACAACCATTATACTTTTACTACCTTTTCATTGTACTTAGGCCTAAGCCTGTTTCGGCTTAGTTTCAGATATAATGAGATGTTTTGCAAAAAACTATTTCGATCATAACTCATTGAACGCCTGCACGATTAAAATTCTTACATTATGAACTTTTATCTTGATATACTCATTGATTGACGATAGAGAAAATGAGAAAAAAAATAGTAAGATAATGACATAATACTGTCACATAATATTTTTAATTTCTTTTGACATCAAAAATGCATTGGTAAAGTCTGTCGAGTTACTCATGACCGACCGACGTTATACGAACTCAATATGAACTCAACATTTATATGAAACTCCTTGTTGTAGATTGAAAAAAGGTACATCCTGTAGCTAAGTAGTAACCTAACCGGTCACATTTAGCTATGCGGGCTATTACACTACTAATTTGTTTCCCATAATCGCGTGCGAAACATTATGCGTTTGTACTTAAGACAACTCAATTAACTTATTTATTATTATTCATGAAGTATACCATAAATCTATATTTTTATTTCATGAAATAGTTTATTTATTATTTATACATGAGCATAATACGTATTTGAAGTTTATTTTATAATTTCATAAATAAAATATAAATATTTTATTGTTAATAATTAGTTTAAAATCGTTATTTAACTGAAATAAAAGTGTGACTACTCCTAAAAATTAGATAAGTATGTACTGTTTTGTTACACTGCTCGTTTGGTTGATTTGGTTGTTATAATGGCTTTTTCACGACAAGTAGGTTTGCTATAACAAAAATTGTAGGCGTTTAATTAACATTAGATATACTTGTCTTGTACAGTCACGTCTAAAAATATGTATACAAAAACAAGGTTGCATAAATATGTAGTCATACATTGTATCAAAAATATGTATCTATTACTGACACCAAAAAATGTATCCATTAAACTATTTCAGTATTATGTAATCACAAAATAATTCACAAAGTTTCATACTTAAATAAATTCCATTTAAATGTATTCACCTCGTAGTCAAAAATAAGTATACATGAATGGTTTCCGTTTACACGTAACCACACCAATTTGTCAAATATTTATATACGCCGTTTGATTTATAAATATGTATTCAGACAGCAAAAACGAACCTTGTCTGACTGGCATAAAATCGTAAGTTGTATAAAAAAAATAAATAAATAAATAAATCATTTATTCCGAAAAAAACAACCAGGCTACAATTAATATATTGCCCGCCAAACTGTAGAACAGTTTGTTGGCGGAGACATGCTCTCTTATAACTAGCCTATTTATACATTATTAATTATTACTTATTACAGTTACTTTTTTTTTTGTATAAAGATAAGATAAGATTGACTGATTTGACAATTCACGAAAACAGTGCAGACTTGTCACTGCATACATCTATCTCACGATTATTCTATGACGCACAGAAAAGTGCCCTAAGCATTTTTTTGTTTTTATTTTAATAATATCAAGTTTTTGCTACTCAGTCAAAATCGGAACGGCATTTTGCAACTAACAGGAGAAAAATGTCCCTAACATGTTATTGTCGCCATCACAAATATCTATATTATTCAGTGTGCTCAAAAATATCTGAACATGCACTCTAATGTCTTGAAAATAAAGTCGTGTTCTCCTATATTTTAAAGAACCGAACCTATATTTTTATAATTGTCATCGAATTAGGTATATTGATAGACAGTTGTCTATCTTAAATTTATTATTTATTACCAGCACTTCAAACCCAAACTTCTTTATTTCGAATTGCCCTAAGAAAGTAATAAGAAAAAATACAAATTTACAAGTGGTATTTACTTTATAATGCTTGACAAACAAAACATTTCTTCTCTCTTTATCAGTTATAAAATAGTAGTTTTAATTTTAGTCACTAATATAAAATTATAATACTTACTTATGAGTTTCATAAACAGCCACTACCTACCTATTTGTAGCGTTAGATAGGTTTCATATTATAAAAGAAAGTCACTGGCCACATGGAAGAAACTTCATTTTAAAATCGATTACACTTAGACACGTCAAAACATCAAATCGCGTTTACATAATAATATTATCTATGAATCAAACGACGTATACAAATATTTGCCAAATTAGTGTGGTCAAATGTATATGGAAATTCATATATACTTATTTTTGACTACGAGGAGGATACATTTATATGTAATTTATTTAAGTATGCAATTTTCTGAAGCATTATGTGATTACATAATACTGAAACAGTTTAATGAATACAATTTTTTGGTGTCAGTAATAGATACATATTTTTGATGAAAATGTGTGGCTAGATATTTTTCTAATCTTATTATGTATACATACTTTTAGACGTGACTGTACAAGTATTTATGTACAAGCATAATAATTATGTAATAGCATCGTTTAGTAGTAGTAGTACTAAGCTTTAAACTTTTGGCAGCTGAGGAGCGGTTAAAGCGTGTTTATCTTTAGCTATCTTATTCGTGAAGCTTACCTAATTTATTCCTTACCGTATTACCTAACTTTTAATTTTTATTTTATGTGAACTCTAATATTCACTGCAATTACATTCTTACTTATAATATGAAGTTATGGACGTAATAAAATATTACCTACAATGAATTTTATACCTAACGTTACATGGAATGGCAATTATCGCCCCTCTAATTACAGTCCAAACGCATCTTTGTATTAATCCGTAGAAATTTAAGCAAAAATCACGCTCATCAGTCAGGAAGACCGACCGTTACATTCAAAATTAAATATGCATAGAAAAGGGTTACACTAGTTACTACACAACGGAACCTTTCGATCTAAACCGTGCCATGATTCGTAGCAGTAACATCTATTTTCATTTGTAACTTGAATACAAATCTATTACAGAAAATACTAACGTATTTAATAAGCATTAAAGGTTTTATTTGCTTGAAAAGTCTAACCGGGAAAATGCCTATAGTTGGTCAAATTCGCCACGCTTTCGGTATTAATATCTTGATCCATCAACAGTTGACGGGTTAAGATGAATCAGCGACGGAAGGGTTAACAGGGGTGACGGGATATTTTGTCTGTAAGCTAGTCGTGTGTGTGATTGTACGGTTAACGATTTAGATATCGATCTTAGGATTTAAATGTTTTATACTTGCTTCAATGAATTCAGCGTTTTTTCGGTCTTTCTTCTGCAATAGTGTAAAAATGTACATATTTTTATTCCTTCTTTACTTAGGACTGATTTTTCAATCGTCAAATGTACCTATCCGTTAGTTAAAATTATTACCATCCTTTTCTTAAATCATTAATGAAAAAGGACAGAGCTAACATTTATTTCACGGGTATTGTTAACTGGGATTTGAAAAATCAGTCCTTACTCATATAAGAGTGGTGGTGGCCCAGTGGTTTAGACGTTAGACTTACAGTCTGGAGGTCATGGAATCAAATCTTGGCTTTTACCAATGAGCAGTACGGATTATTAGGATGATATTATTTTACTATTAGATTTCGGTGAAGGAAAACATTGTGAAGGAAGCTGCATACATCCGAAAATATACAATGGTGTAACTATGTGAAGTTCCCTTTGGTTGTGAAAATGATGAAGGCTCTTGGCTAGTGTGGGGACTATAGCCCAATCCCTTTCATATATTTATCAGAGGAAGCCTTTGCCCAGCCATTAATTGAATCCACGACATTATATAGTAGGAGTCCAATGGATGCGGACAGCTCACGACCGATCTTTGTGGAACTCTCTGGGGGAGGCCTATGTCCAGCAGTGGACGTCAATTGGCTGATGATGATGATGATGATATAGTTAGGCTTAAATACTATATTATATTATATTATTATACTCATATTAATTGGTACCTACATAGAAAAAGTGTGACACGGCAACTATAACTGAAATTAAGAATCATGTAGTAAATCATAGGATTCATTACAATCTATTATAACGCGAGCACAAATTTAAAAACACTTTCATGCCAAAGATCAAATATGCGGCAAGACACTTGCCTAGTGACATTTAATGATAATCTCAACGAAAACATCAGAATCCAAAAAAAGGAAACTAAAAATAAATTACCACTTTCTCAACAATATCACATTCCAAATCCGTTCACAATAAACTCGACGCTGGAAACCATAAAGTCATTAGTTTCATACAAACTACTAGCACACTTTGCCCTTTGTCACGGGGCACTGATACAAAATCGCACCCACCCACATAGATTAATGATTCACTCGACAATGGATCCGTTTTTTGATACGATCCCTTTTCGATTTAACAGCAATTAAAAAGTTTCACAAAGCAGCCAAAGGGTTAACTTCATTTGCGTATAATTGGTTAGATTTGCTGGTCGGAATCGAATGGAGGATGTTTTGGATACTCACGAGACGAGTACGACACGAGATAATTATAATCAAGCTTATTATATGTATTTATTACAAAATATGAATTGTGATTATTAATTATTGTTGTACATGAATGGGTGAAGTATGGTATACATAATAATGTGGATAGAATCACCAGTACATAAATCTGCTTCCTATGGGAATAAAAGATTGAAAGTGAAGCAATAGTTATCTTGTGATTTTCCAGATAAACTAATGCATAGGTATTGGAATTTATAATATCCTAACTTTTGGGATATAGTCTTAACAAAAAAAAAACCTCTTATGAGAAATTGACCCAGACTGACATCTATTTATTTATAACATATAAATAAACCCTAAATACAATCGCCCGCAGACCACGAACCTTGAAATTAAATTTAATTAATATACGCTTGTTTATCCGTTTTTCATAGTTTTATTTCACAGTCAGGCAGTCGTGTAAAAATTGATAGTATTTTCAGCCTTTTATAATGCATTTTAATTCACAGAAAATAAATACGGATACGAAACGTCAATCAAAGATTGCGAAATAGAACACCGAGAGCAAAATCGTCAGAATAAAAAGTTCCTCGCAGAAGAATTTCCTATTTTTTTCCAACTTAAATTAATTTGTATAGAAGACGTCCCCGACTCGGTAATTGATTCCTCACGGTGCTCTGCGGTGCGCAGGTCTCATTGTTCGACAATCGAATTTACACTAATTTGATTGCATTTTCTTCTCCGGTATTTCTGTACTTTTTAAGTCGAATCTATTAAATGGATCTTGATTAAGGGAGATGAGGGGGGCTCTTTTGATTGCTTAGTGTTTACAGTTCTACAATTTGCCAAAGTTGTATCAAATACTTAATTAAACAAACACAATACATGTATAATATTTTACATACTATTGAAATTTTGATTGCTGTGTGTATCTTTATTACTTCTGTTCTGAAGAATACAAACTCAACGTAGGTACTTGATTTCGAATATCTTGTTGAAATTA
>JALPQI010006896.1:0-60956 GCA_025490895.1 Thaumatotibia leucotreta
CTCGGATTCAAAGGCCGCACTTTTGGAGCTAGCTAACCGAAACAGCACGAACGCCATGATCAGTGAAGCACACAAAAACGTCGTGAGAATACGTGAGCAGGGACGCACAGTCGACTTCTGCTGGATAAAAGCACATGTCGGCCTTCTGGGCAACGAGGAGGCTGACATAGCGGCGAAGTCGGCTGCGTCTTTACATAAACCTCCGGACTACATTAAATTCCCGCTAACATATCATAAAAACAAACAGTATGCCGAAATACTAAAAACACAGGAACACATATACACAACAAGTACTACAGGGACACATACCAAACAATGGCTTCCCTCAATAGATAACATTCAAAATTTTAGGAAACACTTTGAATTTACCTTTCAAATGACGCAAATCATTACAGGCCACGGGTTTCATAAGACTTATTTACACCGACACCACATAACAGATACAAATGCATGCCCATGTGACGACGATACGCCGCAGACCATCAAACATTTACTACAACAATGCCCTAAGTACTCAACACAACGGTTGGATCACGAAGTAACGTGCAGAATATATAACATAGACCCGTATAACATTGAGGAATTAATACAGAAGGAGGAGACTAAAAAGTCATTCGTTAAGTATACCACCAACATAGTTAACAGCTTAAAGAAGTTCAATAAAACATAATTAAAGGAAACATAATAAAAGTCGAAACAAAACAGTAATAACTAATAAATGAATAAATAATGCAACAGCAACACAATCTAATTGTCATAGACAAAGGTTGCCCGTATCACATGCGGGAACCTACACATAGTATAACGTCCAGTGGTCGCCCGTATCATTAGCGGGGGCTACTGGTACTACTTACAGTTAAAACAAAAAAAAAAAAAAAAAAACCTAACCTAACCTAACCTAACCTAACTCTGAGCTAACCTAACTCTGAGCTAACCTAACTCTGAGCTAACCTAACTCTGAGCTAACCTAACTCTGAGCTAACCTAACTCTGAGCTAACCTAACTCTGAGCTAACCTAACTCTGAGCTAACCTAACTCTGAGCTAACCTAACTCTGAGCTAACCTAACTCTGAGCTAACCTAACTCTGAGCTAACCTAACTCTGAGCTTTTTTTTTTTTTTTTTTTTTTTTCACGGAGTGGAGAATGCATTTACGCATCCCCCCCTGGTCGCGGGTAGACCGTGCAATGGGGGGGTATGTGGGACTCGCCGCTCTCGGGTCCCTCTCCTGCGAGAGGGGGAGAGCCTAGCCCTACCCACTAGAACTCCACTCCGGCGTTTCTCCCTCTGAGCCGTTTTCGAAGGCGCCATGGGATCGCGAACATGTCACCATGACGCCCTCCGGCGGCCCCGGCCAAGTGCCAGGGCACCCGCACTAAGGAGGACGAGACCGAAACGCTTGGTCTCGCCCCCGACAACGTCGTGTGTGGGGCCGTGCAATGCGGGTCCCGTACCCGCTGGCCCCACTAGGGGTCTAGGCGTAGAAAATTTCTTCGCCTTCGACCCCGTTGTCTGCGTCGCATGGGCGGGGCATCTGGTGCCGCCTCGCGCTCGCGCTCCGCCGCCTCCTTCTGCAGCATCACTCGTTCGCAGAAGGAGGCTACCGCCTCCCAGTTCCTCTCGCTGCTCAGCATCGATGTGACGATGGCGTGCAGCGAGAGGTCCCTCAGCCCCGTGTCGGCAACGAGAGCCGTTCTTTCGACGACCCAGCGATTGCACTCTTCTAGAGTGTGCTGGGCCGTGTCTTCCGGCGCTCCGCATTCTGGGCACTCAGGCCCCGGCTCCCTCCCAATCCTGTGCAGGTATTGTCCAAAGCATCCATGCCCGGACAACACCTGCGTCATGCGGTAGGTCAGGGTCCCCTTTCTACTGACCACCCACTTATCCATGCTTGGGAGGATAGCCGCTATGGTTCGAAGACCATAAAGGCTATCCTCCAAGGCATCCCTCCACTTCTCTTGCAGGCGCTCTGCCGCTGCCCGCGCCATCCTCTCCCCTTCCTCTGGGTCGGGAGGCTCATTTGCCCTCCTTGCCTCAGCCCTCCACCGGTATCTTTCCGCCAGCACCTCGGCGTCCAGCTCCCACGGCGGGGTGCCGGCCAACCTAACTCTGAGCTAACCTAACTCTGAGCTAACCTAACTCTGAGCTAACCTACCTCTGAGCTAACCTAACTCTGAGCTAACCTAACTCTGAGCTAACCTAACTCTGAGCTAACCTAACTCTGAGCTAACCTAACTCTGAGCTAACCTAACTCTGAGCTAACCTAACTCTGAGCTAACCTAACTCTGAGCTAACCTAACTCTGAGCTAACCTAACTCTGAGCTAACCTAACTCTGAGCTAACCTAACTCTGAGCTAACCTAACTCTGAGCTAACCTAACTCTGAGCTAACCTAACTCTGAGCTAACCTAACTCTGAGCTAACCTAACTCTGAGCTAACCTAACTCTGAGCTAACCTAACTCTGAGCTAATCTAACTCCGAGCCTCACCTAACCACTATAAAATCGGCAGCACCTGATAGTTTGCAAGGAAATCTAAACACCGCGATGTAAGATTTTATATTTTCCTTTCAGTCGCCATCTCGCGGCACAAATATACAAACTGCGGCACTCGAATAGACTAATTATAATGTATGTCGTGACTAATATTACAGTATTGGACTACTGTGTACAGTGTACTGTACTGTGTATGTGGACATCCATCTTGTTTTTATACAGTTTGCCTGCCCGCTAGACTCTTTGTGTGGGGACGGGCCTTTGCCCGGGTAATTTATACGAGTTTCTTTAAACTCGTATAAATTACCGAAATAACCACAAGGGAAGAATTACTGCGAAAGATCTCTAGAAAAAAAAAATACAAAGAATAAAAAAAAAAAAAAATAAATAAATAATAATAATTAATATCGAAAACTGTTCTTTTTTATTTCCTTAATAATCGACATTACGGACTTTAACTGGTTCAGGCACCCTATATTTAATTTATTGTAACATTTGGAGCATGAAAAACAAAAAAAGACATTGAAAACTGTTAGTTTCAGTAACAATTGTAAAGATATTCTAAGTAAATGATACCTTAAATGAAAGATCAATAACGGAGTATGTTTTTAAAATTGTCTGAACACCTATGTATGTTATTTTTTTAGTCTCAGCAAAATACATTTAGGCAGTAAGAATACATTTGTCACCACCCCAACTCCTCCTACGGGTGTCGTAAGAGGCGACTAAGAGATTGAAGTGTCACTGATCATTATTGATTGATGATGGGCAGCAGCGTCATCATAGTGGACACATTACTGCGATCGCCAATCCGCTTGCCCAGCGTGGCGATTGTGGGCATTTACCTCCTAATGCGTCTATACGCATAGTGAATAGGAGAAGCCTATGTCCTGCAGTGGACTATCATAGGCCGATGATGATGATGATGAAAATTTCATTTTATTCCTGTAACTATTTTTTGTTAATATATTGTGAGCATAATTACGAAGCATATGTATTTTTCATATGCAAATTTTATTCTCTTGGCATGCCACAACAGGGCTTGTAGTAAGTCTGCACTTTTCTTAAAATCAAAGTGATATTTGTGGAGAAATATCTCTGAAATCGCTGTAAAGGATCATTAAAAAAATGATAGAATATTTGTGTGGTTTCCCATGCGTTTATTGATTTACAGAGATTTATTGGTAGAGAGCTTACATTTACTTTCAATACGCTTACAAATATTTTGAGACGAATTCACTATAAAATAAGATTTAGTAAGCACACTTACAAAAAATAGTTGTCGATAACAATATATTTTATATCTAGAGCTACGCAGGAAAACTTGTATACATTAAATACACATGAAAACGAATACTTATATAACTAACAGGATTGTATAAATAATATAGTTTCTTAGATCGAAGTAGTACGACGAGACAAGGAATGTTAAAATATCATAAGTTACAAAAATCACATTTTCAAGGAAACAATAAAAAAATACGATATTATTAATATGCATAGAAGAGGTAGAAGATAGAATTGAAAAATATAGGAACGAGAGTTCTTAGAAAATTAGAATATACTTCATTTTTACATTATTTTCTAATGTTAGGTTAATTTAGACTTCTTTACACATGTTAGTCCACATATTTATAACATTATTCAAATTTTTGATCAGTCGGCTCGATTATACACTCACTTTTCATAGTTCTTAGGATACGCCAATTTGTATACTTGTATATAAAAAAAATAGTTTACTTTTTTGTTTCGATCTATCAGCAGTCTTTTTGTTTCCGTGTAGCTCTCATCGTTTTCGTAGCGAGCGGGTCGGTTCCGAGCGGACCGAATGGGTCGAATGGATTAGAATGTTGAATCCAGTCGACGCTTGATTAATTAGCTTTGGTATGATTGTATTCGCAGATGGCGCGTGATGTTTTGTTGTCGTGACGTGTCGCGTCAGTCCCGCTGACGTCACGCGTCAGTCGTGTTGACGTGACGCGTCAGTCGTGTTGACGTGACGCGTCAGTCGCGCTGACGTCACGCGTCAGTCGTGTTGACGTGACGCGTCAGTCGCGGTGGTCGGCGCCGAGGGTGGCGCAGATGGCGTCGTTGGGCGCGCCGAGCGCGAGCGTGCGGCCCGGCGCCGGCTGTGACGTCACGCGCACGCGCCGCACACGCAGCGATGTGTCGCCCAGTACCGACTCTAGCGTCACGTTGCGGCTGCAAGGGAAAATAAATGTTGTTCAAATGTTTTTTTGCAAATTTTGTGCGCAAGTCGCGTAAAACTGCTTAAAAAACCGGCTCATAAATCATATTTAGTAAATAATTGAATTAGTCACTTTATAAAAACATAGATGGCGGCACCGTCGGTCTTGCTGCATTATCCTCAAATAATGTAAATAGAAGGTGTAAAATTCTTTGCTTTTAGAGGATGTTCACAGACGCTTGGCTTGTCTACGATTAAGATTTATTAGATCTTAAGGAATTCGTTGGACTAAGGTCCAAAAACAAAAACGCGCTGCCGCGAAATCAGTTTCGATTCCCGCCTCGACACTTTTGGTGAATCGGATAGACTCGGTTTCTTTAAATTCAGTTCGAGCGCCAGCCATCATCACAGTCCAGGCGCGGGTACCTGTAGGTGTAGTCAGGCAGCGCAGTGTGCACGCACAGCTGCGGCTTGTCGTAGAAGTCGAGCGCGGCGGCCAGCGCGAGCGCGGGCTGCAGCGCGTCGTGCGCGTGCGCGGCCACGCTGCCCCAGCCCAGGCGCACGCGCAGCTCGCGGCGCTCCACGCCGGCGCCGCGCAGCGACATGCCGGCGCGCGCCGTGCGGCCCCACAGCGACACTTGCGCCTGCATCAAACAATATTTTATTACGGATATCGAAAATTAAAGCGATTTCATTTCAGTTCATATAATGCACTTTTCAGAATGACGTATTATCAAACCGGAATCAGAAAGGGATTTGAAAGTACTGTTGACACAACAAACGACATATAATTTTCTAAGAAAAGATATGTTTACAGATGTAGTGAGTGATTAATTAATCTATTGTCTGTAAGTCTCTGCACTTAAACTATGAATACATGAAAAAAGCTATAAATATACCCTTGATTGACTTATACACTATCGTGTCAACAGTACTTTCGAATCCCATTCTAATCGCGGTTTGATACGAGTATTACGAGAGACCGGTAATAATAAACGACGTTTATCAATTTCACGGTTCAGGACGCCACATCATACGTCGATGGCTGATCGACCTACACTGTTGCGACCGCACGACAAGGGTGGCTCACCTGCGCGTCCTGCGCGAGCGCGAGCGCGTGAGTGGTGGTGGCGCGCAGCACGAGGCCGGCGGAGAGCGCCAGCAGGCGGCGGTGGGGGGGGTGGGGGATGACGGCGCGCAGCACCGGCGTCGGCGCCGAACCCGTGCCCGCCCAGATGTGGCCCAGCAGCTCGCCCTGCAACCGACACACGACTTCAACTATTTCAAATGTTACTTAGCCTTTGTACCGGTCGTAAAATGTAACAACAAATTGCTTTAATATACGTTTGTAATAATCATCCGCTAGATGGCGCTGATCACTGGTTAAAATTGACGACTGACTATCTTGATTTTACACATTTTTTCTTTCCCGAAACCGCCACTAGATGGCGTGGTGCCAAAGATGAACTAGCTAACGACATTTTACATAATATTTTTTGTAATAATGTGTAACGTAATTTTTATTTTATTAATCGAATATGAGCTGCTGAAATGTTTTCGCACCTGTCCACTGAAGAGCGTGACGTCAGGCCTGCGCACGCCGGCCACGGTGAGCGCCAGCCCCCCCTCGACGGCGTCGCCCCCCTCCCCCTCCCCCTCGCCGGCCGACCCCTCCCCCTCCTCTCGCTCGTCCTCCGGCTCGCGCGCCGCGGGGGGCACGACGGGCGGCGACGCGAACGACTCCATGCCGCGCGTCCACATTTCAACCTACAGATTAAATATTTTGATTTAAAGTTTCACGATTATCACTCATATTTTAAAGACGGGTCTTAAACACAGATTAAAAACCGTGTACAGATCACGTTTAGTAAGAGTACAGTTTATACTGTTCGTTCGTGCGTTCGATCCTCGAGTATGTTTCAGTTGTGTGGAATCCTTGCTACGATACCTATATTAAACGCATTGAGTCTATCCAAAGAAAATTCCTAAAATTTATTCAATACAAAACTAAAACTACAGATTCGTGTTATTATGACAGGTGCCTAAGACACCATTTTCTTCCCTTAGATTTGAGAAGAAAAGTCATTGACTTGGTCTATTTCAATAAAATCTTAACTGGATCTGTTGATAGCCCTGAACTAATAGAGAATATAAATTTTCATATTCCTAGAGCTTCATCGAGACAGTACCGACCTTTGTCACTCCCGTCGACTAAAACTAATTATCGTCAAAATTCTTATTTTGTCCCAGCTGCGAGGTCAATGAATGAACTGTGCCAAAATTACAATCTGGATCTACATTTATTAAAACCCGCGATAGTCAAAAAACTTATGTCATCGAGTTTCTTTGCTCCCCAGCCTGCTGCAGGTGACCGTATGTGCAACTAGCATACCATTATATACTCAAATATGTACTTATAGATATTATGGATATTTTCAATAAGTTACTTTTCTTTTCTCACTGTAATATGTCTTGCCGCTGCATGTTAAGTTTGTGTGGTTATATGTTTTTATGCTTTGTCTGCTGTGTTTATCTATGTACCATATCTGTGGAAACCTTTAATTGGCTTGTTAGATAATTAATTTGTAAAACCTAGTCTTAGTAATTGTAGCTGTTGGTTTTCCGAATAAAATAAAATAAAAATACAAGATTCGAAAGAAATGCAAATACAATTTGGAGTTCCAGCGCGCAACGATACGAACACGCCGCGTGCGAGGATGCTGTGAGGTGAACTCACTAGTAAGTGTTCCTCGTTAGTTCTCTTCGCTTGTGCAAAATTGGAAATTGTATGTTGAAGTACACAACAGGGATAACAATAGGAAAAAATATCAAGAATAGTTAAGTTTTTAAATTAAAGACAAAAATGCCAAGCAATGAGCGAGACACGCGTAGCTGTCTTGGTTTCAGTTCATATTTGTGATGCTTCGCGCGGCAAATATTTACTCGAACATAGCTTCGCGCGGCTGCGGCGTATAATCTGTACCCGACCTTACGCCGACCGAAATTTATAATTATCGATTTTTTAAGCATACTAAGAAGACACTAGAGTGGAGTTGTGGTCACCTACCGTCAGCAGATGCAAGTCACCGTACGACGTGTTAGCGGAGAGCTGCACGGCGCCGCGGCTGAGCACGCCGCCCGCCGCCAGCTGCGCCGACTCCAGCCGCGCCCACCCCGAGCGCCGCTCCAGCACCGACGACGTGCCTGTGCCGACAGTCACACTTCATTCGTTACGAATTGTGATAGGCTAGCACAATCCTACACGTTCGTCACGTAGACAACGTAGTAGAGATTAAATGTAGATTAAACACCTCTCCATGACGATAAAGGATTGCCTCTTACAACACGTACAAATTATGTATATAAGAGTATGGTTCATTAGAATAAGGAGATCTTACTGAGTAATACAATAGTATAAACGTTTATAGTGTTTTTATATGTCACTCCCCCTCCTTGACACTGTGCCTATTTCAGAATATTTCGAAACAAACATTATTATTAGAATTTTATAGTGATATTTAAAAAAAAGATTTGGCTACGCAAGTTGCCAATCGGTAACGGTCAATAACGTATCGCAGTTTTCTCTCTCTATTATTCTTTCATATTAGTGCGTCAAAGACATGACATTGAGCGTTAGCGATTAGCCGCATAGAGACTGTGCGAGGATCCTTGCGAGACAGCCTTGAACGTTTGCCGCGCGAGGCATGCTCGGTCGTAGGGTTTGCATTTAAAATACTTCGCGCGGCAATTTGCCGCGCCGCGGTGAGGCTGAGCGTGCATTCAGTTAACGTGAAGTTCCGCGGAGGCGAGCGAGACCAAACAACTGTTTTGAGTACACTTGTAAGCATGAACAAAGGCCGACGTTGGCGAGGTACGTCCTGAGTGACCTGGCCCCTATACCACAAAACTTTACAAGCGTACAATTCTACAAAATTGTAAACTTTTTGTATGGGAATTTATACAATTTTGTAGAATTGTATACTTGTAAAGTTTTGTGGTATAGGCCACAGGTCCGCACGCAGGCCATTGTCGTGTGCCGACATACCGTCGTGTGTCGTGTGCCGACATACCGTCGTGTGCCGACATACCGTCGTGTGCCGACATACCGTCGTGTGCCGACATACCGTCGTGCGCGCGGCGGAGCCAGTCCCGGGGCCGGGGGTCGAGCGCGCGCAGCAGCAGCGCCGGTTCTCCGCCCGCCGCCGCCAGCTGCCGCAGCCGCAGCCAGCACAGCCGCCGCAGCTCGCGTGGCCCGTGCGTGCGGAGTGCGTGCGTCATGTTCACTGCAACCGATCGAGAACACGCTACCATTAACGTTTCAGGACAAAACGTCTAACTTGACGTCTGATATAACGTGGAAACTCGGTAAAATAGACAAAAAGTATAAGTTATTTCTTTATATTACAACAAATGAACAGGGAACATTTGGTCTCGATAGTCCTCTTTATTGACGTCACTAATTTTCTGAAATATCATAACTAAAAAAAAAAATTAAAAAAAAATTTAAAATTTAAGCTTTTTATTTTAAAGATCAAACAATGTTAGTTTTACACCTTAAACCTAGAGTTAATCTTTTATTTTTAAGATTATATCTAAGTAGGAAAGTTAGGGGTCATACCCCTTTATATAATATCAACTGTTCTAACTATATATATTATTATTACCTATTTAACTACTTATTTATCAGTGTTACCAACTGTTATGTCAAGTATATGCTCTGTAATGGAGTTACTTGAGGCATTTTATCCAGCAACAACTGTTCTCTGGCAGCAAGGATACGTACACAGCACGAGCGGGCGGTCGACGGCGGAGCGCAGCACCAGCAGCAGCGCGGCGGCGCGCACGTCCAGCGGCCGCGGCGCGCGCAGCGCCAGCACGATGGCCTCCAGCTGGCGCCGCTGCTCGCGAGGGAAGCCCTGCCACAAGGACCATGGAGTTAGTTTTAGAATAGAATAGAATTCATTTATTTGGTGTAAAAAGGTAAACTTAAATTAAAATACATCTTAAACTAAAAACAACACCAAAAATGGATGCCACTCAGCATATGCCGCTAGCTAAAGTTTTAGCCATGGCGCTGGTTTTCAGGGCAACCAGAATACATGATAGGTACATTAACATTAACCAAAAGTAACATAATAAAGCAGGAGAGGACATCAAAATTACAGAGAACATATTGACAAATTAAAGAGAGCAAAAGAGCAAAAAAATGTATTTTTATTTATCGATAGCACCCCTAATATTTGTTAAAAAACGCGCTCTTTCTTTATGAACGAAACCTGTCGACATTTCGATGGCGCGATTCAGAAATCACACCGATCGTTGCAGCGCCATCTATTAAAACGGCAGCGCGGTACCTGGTCGGTGGTGGCGGCGAGCGCGGCGAGCGCGGCGCGGGCGGGCGCGCGGGCGCCGGCGGACGCGTGCGCCAGCAGCAGCGGCGCCAGCTCCGCCCGCCGCAGCTGCCCCAGCGCCAGGAGCCGCGACACCGCGCATGCGTCGTCCTGCATCACACATCTCGTCAACAATGGGGCACATACACTTCAAATTCTGATGATTCATTTGTATGCAAAGGCTAAAATCTTATAAAACTAAGATTTCTCCGTTATTAAAATAATTTTTAATATTGCACTTTAACAAAAAAGCACATCAATTTATTTCATTACTGAACACCTATACAGGGTGAAAAAAGATTTTGGGTCAGTGAGGGCAGCTACCAGATCCCGTGTAGCTACGCGAAAATGGTCTTAGAAGACCTTCCCGCAATTTTCAATTAAAGAAGATTAGCGTTTTCAGAGTTTGGAAAAAGTATACAGGGTGCGAGGAAATGGTCATTTTTGACAAACTTTTTTTTTGATGCCAATCGATCCTGTTTCTGTTCAAGATCAAAAGCTTGTATGGCACCAAAAAAAATTTTTCGGCTAGAAAAGCCACAAATCGAGATTTAAAATTCCCATACAAGTTGTAAGAAAATTAAAAAATATTTTTTACGCTTATTTTTTTATGCCTATCGATTCCATTCCTATCCAGTACCAATAGTTTCCTACGGGTCAACTTATGGCAATGTACAAAAAAGTCTAAATTTCAAGAAAACCGTTTTCATACATTTACTATGGAAAAAAAGTGAAACCTTAATTACTTTATCTGTCACGATAATAAGTCGTCCTATGCTAAATGATAATAATAATACTGTATGAAATCATTAGCACCATTAATTAGCGTCACCGATAATGTAATCTTTTTTCTCATAGTCAATGTATGAAAACAGTTTTTTTTTTACGTTGCCGGAAGTTGACCCCTAGGAAACGATTGGTACTGGATAGGATTGGAATCCATTGGCATAAAAAAATTAAGCGTGAAAAAATTTTTTTTAATTTTCATACAATTTGTATGGGAATTTTAAATCCCGATTTGTGGCTTTTCTAGCCGAAAAAAATTTTTTGGTCCCATACAAGCTTTTGATCCTGAACAGAAACAGGATCGATTGGCATCAAAAAAAAAGTTTGCCAAAAATGACCATTTCCTCGCACCCTGTATACTTTTTCGAAAATCTGAAAACGCTAATCTTCTTTAATTAAAAATCGCGGGAAGGTCTTCTAAGACCATTTTCACGTAGCTACACGGGATACGGTAGCTGCCCTCACTGACCCAAAATCTTTTTCCACCCTGTATACGTTTGATATGTAAATGGACACTTTCAAATCATATTTTCGTCTTGACGATTGCAAAAAAAATACCTATTACGGTGTCCTTACCTTGCACTGCGCAAGCGTCCTAGTGAGCGAGTTCTTGACGTCAGCGACGAGCTTGTCCCTGAGGTCAGCCGGCGCCCGCGCCGCCGCCGCCGCCGCCGCCAGCAGCGCCGCGCCGCCGCCCTCGCCCGACCCCAGCTTCATCAGGTCGCGGACCACCCACTGACAACAAGTGCAACAGTTAATAAACGAACACGGACTCGTGACTCGATTCTGTGTGTAGACACTGAAGCTAAAAATCGGTGACAACACGGAATCGCTGTGTCGCGCCGTAAAATACAACTGTTTCATAAAAAGTTGGCGTTACACTGTATCAAACCCCCCCCCTTTAAATAAATAAAAACACTAATTGTTTAGTAAATACTTTTTTATTATCAATATAAATTGTATAACAGGGCCTGCGTCCCGTTCCCCGCACTGTCGACCAGCTGGCGGGGCGCACGTACGTACTACGTAAACCGCTATTACATATAGCCTGTGCTTATTTTCTTCACAACGATAACCATATTAATTCCTTGCGCTGTTTTTTCGACAATGCCGCTAGGATAATACACGCCAACCCAGATGATATGTTTGTCTTTGTGGGAGACTATAATGTACCTATCCCATACATCGTGGGCCGTGACTGACTCTAATCGTCTTAACCTCGAAGCCAGTGCAGACTCGGCTGTTATTGTTATCTCTGATTTTATGGCCTTGACAGGCGTTAGCCAATTTAATTCATGTTACAATATAAACGAACGAGTTCTCGATTTGGTCTTGACTAACGTGGATTGTCAGGTAATTGCTAGCTCTCTCCCGCTTACGCCTGAGGACCCTCAACATAAGGCCCTGCATGTTTCTTTGGCTCTTAATCTATTTAATTACTTTCCTCAATTAAGACTCAGCCAGGTTACTAGGCCGATTTTTCGACACGGTGATTATGATAATATTCGTAAAGAATTATCGGAGACTGATTGGTCGTGTTTATCAGATATGGTTGTGGACAGGTCAGTTACATACTTTTATTCCGTTCTTAATCGTATTATTTTAAACTGCATTGCCCATAAAAAAGTTAACTTGAACAATGGGTATCCGCCATGGTACTCGCGTGGTATAATTAGGACTCGTAGGCAAAAACTTTCAGCTCATAAACGATGGAAAATATATGGTAATCCCTTAGATAGGGCAGAATTTGTTTTACTTAGATCCCGGGAGCATAAAATGTCTAAAAAATGTTTATAATAGTTACATTTCATGGTCCGAAAATAATATATGTAGTAATCCATCGTATTTTTGGTCGTTTATGAAATCAAAGTTCCCAATTAATCCTGTACCTGACTTAATGTCCTACCTTAATGACACGTCACAGGATGGCCTTGCTATAAGTAATAATTTCAATTCAGTTTTTGTTCCCGACCATACTGTGGCACCTGATTACTCACCAGTACCTGTTGACCCACTCCTAGACCTCAGTAGTATAGATATATCTCATGATTATGTCCTTGGATTTTTAAAGAAAATTAATGTAAATAAGGGCTGTGGTACTGATGCAATATGATCCTTATTTTATCGTTATGTGTGCTCAAGTATTGGCCGCACCTTTGACTGAAATCTACAGAAAGTCCTTGGCAGCTGGTTATTTCCCTACTATATGGAAAAATGCCCTAATCACGCCTATCTACAAGAGTGGCGATACACCTCTAGTTAGTAATTACCGACCAATTTGCAAGTCAAATGTCTTTGCGAATTTTTTTTTAAATTGCCTATAGTAAAATTACTTTTATGAGCATATTGCTTGTAGTTTTAAGTGTGATAATATCGAGTATATTAAGGAACCGCCAGGTACTGTTTATGCCTATTTATCTTGTACTTGTGTACTTCTTGTAACTTTAATGATGTGACTGTTCTGGTTCTCAATAAAATAAACAGTTTAATATAACATTGATCGTCTAGTCTAGGGTAGGACGCTATGTTGTGAACCGAATAGTAACAGAGATTCTTTAATGTGAAACAAGCTAAATCTTTGGACACAAAATAAATAGATATTTGAACTAGAAATAATAAAGACAATTTATTATTTATTGAAAGGAAAATGTGACATTGTTAACATTCATTTATAATATATTATTTATACAGGGTGTTTGGTCAGCGGTGTCGGAGCTTTCAAGGGTCTACTACAATCAATTTCATCGATAAATTACCATGCATTTTTTTTGTGCCAACGATAATTAAATCGCGGCAATTTTTAAATTTCTAACAGACGAATACGGGAGCATGAAATATTTCTGGAATTATACGTTTATTATCTGTCTCATCTTTGCAAAAAAATCTCGTTAGAGAGCTCATTGGATAAGCAAACTAATTAAGCTAATCATTTGTCTCAACTATTTCAACAACAAGACCAAAAAATTAAAAAAAAAACCGGCAAAGTGCGAGTCGGACTCGCGCGCAAAGGGTTCCGTATCCTTATCATTAAAAAATACAGTTAAATCAACCTATCTCAAAAACTATAAGGGATAATTTAATCAAACCAAAAATCGTTGATAGAGTTTATTAATATGCTTAACATATTTTTGTTTTAGAATTTTATACCACGTAGTTTAAAAAATATAGGGGGGGACATATTTTTCAGACTTTGACAGCTAGCTGATATCTCGAAAACGGTTCGCTTAAGTAAAAATGTGATATATAAACCTTCATATCATTTTCAAAGACCTTTCTATTGATACCTCACACGCTTATATACATCTAAAAAAAAATTCTATCCCTCAGTTACATGTATGGAGGGCCCCAACCCCAATTATTTTTTTTACAATATAGTATGATGATTTTGTAGCGGTCCATACAACACATATCTTTACCAAATTTCATCACTGTAGCATTTATAGTTTCCGAGTAAATCGGCTGTAACAGACGGACAGACGGACATGACGAATCTATAAGGGTTCCGTTTTTGCCATTTTGGCTACGGAACCCTAAAAATAGGCTCAAATTTACCTTCATTTTTCAATTAATTTAAATTTGCATGAAAACTAGGTCGTTAAGATATATTTTTGGTGTTGTTATTTATTAGTACAGGATATTAGCTAAAAAATAACACCATAATTACAGTTATACCATAAGTACTTTCATTTTGAATATTTTTTTGGCCTTGTTGTTGAAATATTTGAGTCAAATGATTAGCTTAATTAGTTTGCTTATCTGTGAGCTGTCTAACGAGATTTTTTTTTGCAAAGATAGGACCGATAATAAAAGTATAATTCCAGAAATACTTCATGGACCCGTATTCGTCTGTTAGAAATTTTAAAATTGCCGCTATTTAATTATCGTTGGCACAAAAAAAAATTGTATGATAATTTATCGATGAAATTGATTGTAGTTTAAGCCCTTAAAAGCTCCGACACCGCTGACCAAACACCCTGTATTATAGTGCTCAATAATTTTGACATTATTGAGCACAGAAATTTTTGGTTTATTGATTAGTTGAACAATAAATAATGCAGATAATAAAATATATTAAATGAAGAATGAAATGATAAAAAAAATCCTTGAAGACGGAAAAAGCCCCGACTGTCTAAGTGACCTCCGTCAATTGGACCGGTATTTTTAACAATTTGATTACTTTAATACTAACACATCTGCTAGCTAAATTGGCATATACCAGCCAATCTTGGATGGGGAATACAGGCTCGCTAAACCGGTCAGTGTGGAATTGCTTCCGTCAACCGGGCTTGCTAACACCTAGCTAAACTTAACAGTGCTTCGAAACCTGACAGCAAAGCAAACAAAGGGTTTATGAAAAGAAGCACCAAGTATTCATCAGTTTATCATCATATTGCAGTATAACCCCAAATTCTAAGCCTAGCCAAACTAATACTCAAACCAGCGGCCAGGTACTCCGCGGCCAGGCGCGAGCGCGGCGGCGCCTGCGCAGCCAGCTCGAGCGCCTCCCTGCCAACTATACTGACCTCGTCGACCTGGGGCGCGTGCGCGAGCGCGGCTAGGTACTCCGCGGCCAGGCGCGAGCGCGGCGGCGCCTGCGCAGCCAGCTCGAGCGCCTCCCTGCCAACTATACTGACCTCGTCGACCTGGGGCGCGTGCGCGAGCGCGGCTAGGTACTCCGCGGCCAGGCGCGAGCGCGGCGGCGCCTGCGTAGCCAGCTCGAGCGCCTCCCTGCCAACTATACTGACCTCGTCGACCTGGGGCGCGTGCGCGAGCGCGGCTAGGTACTCCGCGGCCAGGCGCGAGCGCGGCGGCGCCTGCGTAGCCAGCTCGAGCGCCTCCCTGCCAACTATACTGACCTCGTCGACCTGGGGCGCGTGCGCGAGCGCGGCTAGGTACTCCGCGGCCAGGCGCGAGCGCGGCGGCGCCTGCGCAGCCAGCTCGAGCGCCTCTCGCGCCGCCGCGTGCGCTGCGCGCGTCCCCGCCAGCCCCAGCGCGCGCACCACGCCCTCTCTGCAATCACATTTGCTATTTTTATTTTTTATTTTATTTTATTCGGAAAACCAACAGCTACAATTACTAAGACTAGGTTTTACAAATTAATTATCTAACAAGCCAATTAAAGGTTTCCACAGATATGGTACATAGATAAACACAGCAGACAAAGCATAAAAGCATATAACCACACAAACTTAACATGCAGCGGCAAGACATATTACAGTGAGAAAAGAAAAGTAACTTATTGAAAATATCCATAATATCTATAAGAGACTATAAGTACATATTTGAGTATAAGTATAATGGTATGCTAGTTGCACATACGGTCACCTGCAGCAGGCTGGGGAGCAAAGAAACTCGATGACATAAGTTTTTTGACTATCGCGGGTTTTAATAAATGTAGATCCAGATTGTAATTTTGGCACAGTTCATTCATTGACCTCGCAGCTCGGACAAAATAAGAATTTTGACGATAATTAGTTTTAGTCGACGGAAGTGACAAAGGCCGGTACTGTCTCGATGAAGCTCTAGGAATATGAAAATTTATATTCTCTATTAGTTCAGGGCTATCAACAGATCCAGTTAAGATTTTATTGAAATAGACCAAGTCAATGACTTTTCTTCTCAAATCTAAGGGAAGAAAATGGTGTCTTAGGCACCTGTCATAATAACACGAATCTGTAGTTTTAGTTTTGTATTGAATAAATTTTAGGAATTTTCTTTGGATAGACTCAATGCGTTTAATATAGATATCGTAGCAAGGATTCCACACAACTGAAACATACTCGAGGATCGAACGCACGAACGCACAGTATAAAACCTTTATAGGCTTAACTTTTTTAAATTTTGAGGTTGATCTCATGATAAAACCTAGAGATCTGGAAGCTTTCTTAACTATTTTGTCAATATGATTATCAAACAGAAGCTTTGGGTCTTGATAGAGGCCCAGGTCTCGCGTTGAGAGAGAATTATTTATATTAATTGAATTAAGTGAATATGTGAACGAGATTGGATTAGGTATGCGAGTAAACGACATGGAAATACACTTAGCAACATTAAGGTCTAGTCGGTTTTCGTTACAATATTTAATAAAATAGTTTAGATCATCCTGTAGTAACAAACAATCATTAATGTTCCTAACAAATCTATAGATTTTGGTATCATCAGCATAAAGTAGAAATTTAGAGTGTTTAAAAATACTGTCTATGTCGTTGATGAATATTACAAAAAGCAAAGGACCTAAAAGTGATCCTTGGGGCACGCCAGAAGGAATGCCAACCCAGTAAGAAACAAAACCATTAACAGTTACCGCCTGAGATCTATTTTCCACATAAGATGTAAACCATCTAAAGAGATTGCCATGGATACCACACTTTAAAAGCTTCTGCATAAGTATTTGATGGTCTATTCTGTCGAACGCTTTGCTAAAATCTGTATATATGGCGTCAACTTGTCCACCACCCTCCATATTACGAGAAACATAGTCAGAGAATAACAATAAATTCGAATCTGTAGACTTCCTTTTTACAAATCCATGTTGCTCAGCGATAAGGGATATTTTAAGTGATGAATAAACTTGACTATGGACAATTTTTTCGAAAATTTTTGCAAAAATACATAACTTAGATATTGGTCTATAATTTTTTATGTTTGAACGATCACCAGTTTTGTGGACTGGGGTAACAAAAGCCGATTTCCAGATCTTGGGAACAACGCCTTCAGCGAGAGATCGACGGAAGAGTATACAAAGAGGTTTAACAAGACATTTAGCACAGTTTAAAATAAAAATGGGTGGCACGAAGTCAGGTCCTGCACCTTTATTCAGATCAACGGACTTTAATAGTTTAAGGACTTCGCTTGAGTTAACTTCGATGTCGCATATATTTGCGCTAGTAGTGGAAGAATCGATAGCAGGCTGGATGCCACTTGAATTACTACAGAGGAAGGTTGTTTTAAAATAATCAGCAAATAGGTTACAAACAGACTCACCAGTACTAGCTTGGGTAGAATTGTAGTTCATAACGGCAGGAATACCCTGTGACCCTTTATGTAGCGACTTAGTGTAGGACCAAAAATATTTTGGGTTCTCTACCACCGCGTCTTCAACTCTGCTGATATATTCAGTGTAGCAAAAGACCTCAAGTTTTTTAGCCCTTTGCCTGAGCAGTGTGAAAGTCCGTAAATCGGAAAGAGAACCATATTTCTTATATTTCTGATAGAACTTGTGTTTTTCTTTTAAAACTTTTTTCAGGGCAGGACTAAACCATTGAGGATACTTTTTTGGGGATATGGTTTTATGAGGTATAAATGTATCCCTTACATGGTATATAGCTGAATTAAAAACAGATACAGCATCATCTACAAACCCTTCATAGAGAATTGTATCCCAGTTTAAAGAGTTTAAATTGTTACAAATTTTTTCGTAATTACCTACTTTATAGTCATATATTTCTCTCACATTAGACGGCAGTGGGATCGGTTGAGACAAGCTCAGTTCTAATATCAAGGACTTGTGGTGTGCGTCTTCAGGTTCCGCGAGGGGACAGTGGCAAGGTCCTATAGAAAGCGGTTCGTTCGAAAAAGCCAGGTCTAAAATTCTGTTGTTAACGTTGGGTACTAAATTAAACTGGTCTAAATTGTGTTGATGAAGTGTATCAAAAAAATATTGTTGAGTTTCACCGGCCAAACTACGGGGTTCAATATGGCCGTCAGAGAGTAAATGCCAGTCTATGTTAGGTAAATTGAAATCGCCTAAAATAATAAATACATCATTTGGAGCAGATATCATTATGTCGTTTAATTTCTGTGTGAAATTATACAGTTGGGTATTAAAAGAGTTGCCATTATTTTCAGAACATAAATAAAGCGTACAAATATTAATATTGAAAACGATTGTTTCGCGACCCTGTCAGTATTGAGACCCAGACATCCTCCGCCGAGGAGTGCCAGTCAGGCCGGCCTAGCGTAGTGAACTCCTTACGAACCGCTAACAGGACTCCGCCTCCGTACCGCTGACTAGTACGACTATAATCCCTATCGACTCGCCACACTAGGTATCGATCATCAAATAACTCACTATTACTGATTCCGTCGAGTAACCATGTCTCCGTCAATGATATTACATCGTAAGTGTTCAATTGAATATTTCTTTTAAATGAATTAGTCTTAGTGCGCAATCCTCGAGTATTCTGATAATATACGTTTAAATTAATCACAGAATATAAATCTATATAAACAATAATAAGAATTCAATAATGTTAAATGCACGAGCGATTTATTTACAAATACATGTACCGAAACTTGTTTACAGCTCGTGTACTTATATATATCGTATAATATATGTGTACAATTCGTGTTATTAAGAAATAACCTTTCCATTTCATTTAGAAATACAAACCAGGTAGACTTTAAATTAGGTTTAAAATTATTTAAGCCAAGTACGAGCAAACAATGAACATAGCAACAATTTACTGCAAGCAATTTAACTACAAACTTACAAGTAAATATAAATAAAATGAACCCAAATGACTGTTCAATAAGATTTAGAACAAAAAGTTTAACAAACAAAACAGGTCGAAACTGAATGAACCGGTGCACAATAAGGAATGCAAGTGATAAGACAAACAAAGACATACCCAATGCAGTGCTCCCCAACCGCCGGGCCGCTAAGTGATTACACATAAAATAACAATTAAAAAAGTAAACAAATAAATCAGTGCCGCTAAGCCTTAATAATATTAACGAGTGAAAATTGATCACATTTATATTTTCAAGAGGTCTTGTTTCACTTTTATGCGAAAGATTGGTGAAGTGTCTGTTTTTCGAGCCAGGATTTTGCAATGTTTGACCCAGATATACTTGCAGTTTTTTTCCTTTGCTAGGATTTTAGCTTCTCGTAAGAGCGCTTTATTTTCAAGAGTGAGATGGTCATTCACATAAATCTTCCCTTCCCCCTGATATCCTATGTCTTTGAGGGCGAGGCTACCGTGCCCACGTGACTTTGATACATAATCTTCTTTGGTAAAGCGATTATTGAAAGACATAATTATATTCTTGATTGCCTTCTCATCAGCGGTAGGGACGCGGGCTATGTAGTTAATATCTTCACGCCGTAAAGAAAATCCTATCGCTTGAGAGATTGATGAAGCCAGATTATACAAATTTTCAGACTTCTTCATGGGGATGCCTTTTATTTCCACGTTATTTGCACGGGCCCACTGCTCTTTCTCCTTCATGTCTTCACGGATCTTTGAAACCTCCTCTTGCAGCTTTCTAAAATTGGCAACTTCAAGTTCCA
Source organism: Thaumatotibia leucotreta (assembly GCA_025490895.1). NCBI lineage: Eukaryota > Metazoa > Arthropoda > Insecta > Lepidoptera > Tortricidae > Thaumatotibia > Thaumatotibia leucotreta. The sequence continues at coordinate 20,150 of JALPQI010006896.1, forward strand.
AGGCTTTTACTTTGTCGTTAAGGCCATCAAGGGAGTTTGAGAATGCACTAACTGAACTATGGGCTAACTCCACGGAATCCTTTAGACATGAAATGTCAGCCTTGACGGTTTTCATATCTTCGACAAGAGAGGCGAGGGGCTCCTATGAAACCACTTCTTGCAACGAATATAACGGATCGATTACGACGACAATAGTATATTGTGCATTGCATTGTGTTATAAGCGCGACGACGTAGAAGAAAAGCTTTTAATGACTCGCATCTGTAATCCGGTTACAAACCGTAATAAAATGAATAAATTAAGTTTTATGACAAAATAATATAAATACGAGTATGACACGGAATTATTTAAAAACGAAGTATAACCAATGATACCGAAGCCGGGTGCGTAGCCAAGATGCCAATCGTAACAGGCAAATATTTTTATCGCACTAACTCGCTGATGTCGACAAGCTCGGGGCACTCACAGGCGCCGGTGCCGGCATGGTACTCACAGGTCGTCGGCGGCGACGTCGGCCAGCAGCGCCGCCAGCCGCGGGCGGGGCGCGGCGCGCAGCACGGGCAGCAGCCGCAGCATGGCGTCGGCGGCGGCGCCGGTGCCGGCGTGGTACTCACAGGTCGGCGGCGGCGACGTCGGCCAGCAGCGCCGCCAGCCGCGGGCGGGGCGCGGCGCGCAGCACGGGCAGCAGCCGCAGCATGGCGTCGGCGGCTTCGGCGGTGCCGGCCTGCGCCTCCTCGATGGCCGCGCGGTACGTCACCAGAGCTTCGGTCAGCGATTCCTGACAAATTAACCAGGGTGCTTAGCCAAGTTGCCAATCGCTAACGCTTACTCGTCAATTGTAAACGAAAGGCAGCTCACTGTCTTTGTCGTACTAATATGAAATAGTAACAGAGAGGGAAAACTGCGATACTGCGATACTAAGCATTAGCGATTGGCAACTTGGCTAAGCATACACACCTTCCGTTTGAAATCAATAAGATCTTCGATAAATATAAGGAAACGGTTAAACTTGCGTGTATTATTAAGGGCGACATGTTTGAGAGAGCCTACGCGTCGCGATAGCACGGATTCGATATTTGAAGACCTAGGCTCTCCGAAATATGACGCGCTTAGTGACAAAATACATGCAAGTGTTACCTCGGGTTCCCGTGAGTGGTGCACTCGGGCCTGGTGGCCCTCGGGTTGATAGATTGATAGCATGAGCTAACCCCTCGGGCTTTCGGCCCTCGGGTAAGCGTGGAAGGTGCCCTCGGGTTCATAGACTGACAGCGTGGGCTAACCCCTCGGGCTTTCGGCCCTCGGGTTCATAGATTGACAGCGTGGGCTAACCCCTCGGGCTTTTGGCCCTCGGGTAAGCGTGGAAGGTGCCCTCGGGTTCATAGACTGACAGCGTGGGCTAACCCCTCTGGCTTTCGGCCCTCGGGTTCATAGACTGACAGCGTGGGCTAACCCCTCGGGCTTTTGGCCCTCGGGTAAGCGTGGAAGGTGCCCTCGGGTTCATAGACTGACAGCGTGGGCTAACCCCTCGGGCTTTCGGCCCTCGGGTTCATAGACTGACATCGTGGGCTAACCCCTCGGGCTTTCGGCCCTCGGGTAAGCGTGGAAGGTGCCCTCAGGTTCATAGACTGACAGCGTGGGCTAACCCCTCGGGTTCATAGACTGACAGCGTAGGCTAACCCCTCGGGCTTTCGGCCCTCGGGTTCATAGACTGACAGCGTGGGCTAACCCCTCGGGCTTTCGGCCCTCGGGTTCATAGACTGACAGCGTGGGCTAACCCCTCGGGCTGTCGGCCCTCGGGTTCATAGACTGACAGCGTGGGCTAACCCCTCGGGCTTTCGGCCCTCGGGTTCATAGACTGACAGCGTGGGCTAACCCCTCGGGCTGTCGGCCCTCGGGTTCATAGACTGACAGCGTGGGCTAACCCCTCGGGCTTTCGGCCCTCGGGTTCATAGACTGACAGCGTGGGCTAACCCCTCGGGCTTTTGGCCCTCGGGTAAGCGTGGAAGGTGCCCTCGGGTTCATAGACTGACAGCGTGGGCTAACCCCTCGGGCTTTCGGCCCTCGGGTTCATAGACTGACAGCGTGGGTTAACCCGCAGGCCTTCGGCCCTCTGGTTCACGTGGTATTTGCTCTCGGGCCCACAGCCCTCGGAACCGCGTCAAGTGAAGAATTCGGTTGGCATATATTGAACGCTCCGAGCACTGTTTTCCCATAGCTTAGCATAGACCATAAATCAACATATTGTAAAAATCATTGAAGCCGTGCCTGAGGGCCATCAGGGCCAAAGGTAATTCACGACGCTCGGACGGCTCGGAGCACTGTTTTCTCACAGCCCAGCCTACGACCTCTTACCCTGTATTTATTTTTTTAGGGTTCCGTAGCCAAAACGGAACCCTTATAGATTCGTCATGTCCGTCTGTCACAGCCGATTTACTCGGAAACTAGAAATGCTACAGTAACGAAATTTGGTAAGGATATGTGTTGTATGAACCGCTACAGGATTATGATACTAAATTGTAAAAAAAACCGTAGTTTTTTTTTAAACTACGCGATATAAAATTAAAAAAAATATATATGCTATGCACATTAATAAAATCTATCAACGATTTTTGGTTTGATTAAATTAAATCTCCTATAGTTTTTGAGGTAGGTGGATTTAACTGTATTTTTTTAATAATAAATTGATAATGGTAACGAGTCTGACTCGCACTTAGCCGGTTTTTTTACTTGGATTTATATTTTTCCTGTGAATGGGTCAGCCTTCTTGAGCCAAGCCCTAATTACTTGAGCTTGGAGTTCGCCCATTGGGCTCGCTTAAGCTACTCGGGATTTAACATTTTTGAACCCCTCGTGGGTCCCTCGAATCAAATCAAGGCGATAAGTTATTGCATACATAGACGCTTACTGCCACGCTTTAAGCAACTTTAGTCCGGTTAACTGATTATGATGATGTATGATGCACTAATAAGAGCTTCATCTTAATATTACCGTCAACTATTTACATTTACGTTTTTTTTCGCATGATGCGTTTTGAAATACAATTTTGCTTGCTGGGGGAAACGGGAAACCACATTATTTTACTACCTTCGGGGTATAAAAATTTGAGTGTAGGTAATTTTGGAATTTAATCTCAAACGACAGGTAACTAAACCAGTTTCGTAACTTAGAAATGTTTTATTTTCTATAAGTTTGTCTGACTTTACGGTTAATCTGGTGTCTTATCAAAATTCGAACGCCGATGAAACCCATTTACCGGACTGCTACATACATTAGAAAATGTATAACAGAGATTACCGAACAGCACGTGTGCGAAGTCGCGGGCATAACTAGTAGAAAACATTAAGTGGACATTGTGAATAAGTAGGTATTGTGGTACAAATACATGCCGGATTTATACTTATAGGCTACATAAAAGCAACACCTATCAAAACAATACCCACATCCGTTTACAAGTCGTTTTGGCGGCCAGGCTAGGCCAGATCATATCGAGCGATATAAATTATAACAACCGCGTGTTGCAACATATCGAGTTACGTGACAAATGCACCTTGGACATTGTACCTATGTACGAATATAGCAAACATGTTTTACGCATAAACAATTCAATGGATTTACGATATTTCGTTTATGGTGTGGCTCTGATCTTTGCCTATTCATGGCAGTTCACATGTTCAATCCCACAGATAAATTACGATTCCAAGCAGTCATTAACATACGTCATACATAATAGTAGAATGGTTATTACAAGCCCACCCGTCACGTATTGTGTTCGCAGTCACTAAGCACCGAATACAGGGCAGAGGTCGCCGCTCGCGAGATAAGCGGCGCTATCTGCGCACGGTCAGGGCCGAGACGCGCTCGCGCCGACGTGGCCGCGCCGCGCCGCGTGCGCCGGCGCATCGCGGACACTAGACCAACCGACAGCGAGAAATATTGCCGGAAGTCGTTGCGTGATTCACATAACAATTGATTTTGCGTTACGTTTCGGTATATGAATATAAAAGTTGGTTCGTAGGTATTGATTTAAAGTTAAACATTTACTGTTATGGATGTCAGTTGTTATAGTTAATTTCCCACTAGCATGGAAGAAATGATGACGAATATTTATTAACAGACTACTTTATATACTTTATGCCGTTTGGACACGTTTCGGGTTCGATGTTACACCCGTAATCGCAGGCCTGATGTTTCGGACAGTCTAACGTCAGGATCATATAAAACGTAAGTTTACGTGATGAAGCCCTGTTAATCGTTAAATACGAGCGATAAACTTGAAAGTTTAATAAGCCCTCAAACTATATTAGTGATTCCTCCGGCTGCGCCCCGACACCGCCGGCACGGGCGCCGCCTGCACACACACGCGGCGGGTATACCTGCGGCCGCTCCGGCTCCGGGCGCGGCTCGAGCGGCAGCGGGGCGGGCTGCAGCGCGGGCAGCGAGGCGGGCGGCGCCACCGCCGGCGTGGGCGCGCCCGACACCGCCGGCACGGGCGCCGCCTGCACACACACGCGGCGGGTATACCTGCGGCCGCTCCGGCTCCGGGCGCGGCTCGAGCGGCAGCGGGGCGGGCTGCAGCGCGGGCAGGCGCACGCGCGCCGCGTCCAGCGAGGCGGGCGGCGCCACCGCCGGCGTGGGCGCGCCCGACACCGATAGCACGTGCAGGGCGCGCGCCTGCAACACACAAGGTGGTTACTGACGTGGAATATACCAGCACAAAGTGGTAATCACTCAAAATTGATTAGGTCCATGTTGGATGATCCGCCTCGCAATGAAATTACCGAAGACAAAAGCACCAGCGACCATGGCTTTAAGCGAGACACGACCACACCAGTCTAGCTTTCTCACGCGGCAATTGAAGCGCATCATTCAGTATTGAGCCAGCTATTCAAATAAGATTATTCAAGTACTTGTATCGAAGGAATTTCATTCACTAAGTAAATCACTAGTATAGAACACTCCTAGGTGGAATATAACTCGGCACGGACCTTGAGCGCGCCCCCCGCGGCCAGCCCCCGCAGCAGCAGCACCTCGTCGGCGGTCACGTGGTGCAGCCCCCCTCCGCGGCCGCGCTCGTAGCGCACCACGCGGCGCCGCTCCACGGACGTGTCGCCTTGTTCCTCGTCCACTGCGTCTTGCCACGTGCACTGCATCTGTACACGTTATTACTATGAGAAACTGGATACCCAGAAGAAATCAAGGCGCTTAGCCAAGCGCCAATTGCTAACACTCAGTCGTAAACGAAACGCCTGCCTCTGTCGCCCTAATTTAAAAGAGAAAACTACGATACGGTACTGAACTTTAGAAATTGGCAACTATGACTACATATTCTGTAGCAGTATTAAGTGAAATCTAGTCATATTTCGATTATTGAATACCTAATTCAGATTTCCACAAGCACTTAAAAAAAAATTACACCGGCCCACATGCAGGGAATCTGACTACCAAATATGCTCAAATATAAACCTTGCTCTTCCTGAAAACATGCTCGGAGACCGTGTCGTAGTGCACATGGCAGTAGCCCGACACATCTGTCTCATTGCGCTCACCTTCCTCCACTTGGAACTGTAAACAAACATTTTATTTCATTTTATATTTATGTGTTTTTAAACAGTTTTTGCATGAATCCTGCATTTGTTGGCATATTTTTAATCAACACAAACTCATTAACCATACAAGGATAATCACTTTGTTTTTAAAAGATAATTTAGCATCATTAAGTACAAAGCAAACAAAGTCATTACACTGCATGTAGCTCTAATACTACATGCAGACAATGTTGTGTATTAGATAAACACATAATTAATCATTAATTTACTATCAGAACAACAATCAGTCAATCAAAATGACCTCTTAAGATATTGCACTTTCTTAATGTACATTACCGTCTATGTACAAATCATATCAATAACCTGGAATAAACTGATGAGGGCCTTTTTATAGTCCATCACATCTGGTGGGTCTCCCGGGTCCAAGAAGGCCTCGGTGATGTGTCCGTCGCTCCAGACAGCCAGGAACTCCGACCTCGGCATGGAGTCCCACAGGGACGGCTTGGGAACAAACTCAGCGTTCCGGTGCTTGCCTCGTAGCATCAATTGAGGAGATTCCAACTGGAAAATAAAGTAAAATAAGTTTCCAATAAAGTTGTACCATCAACCTTTCAACTGCTGTGAATGTGTCCATGTTGGCACCAATACAAAATTACACCATGCCGATCAGAGCTTACATTTGAATGGGATTAATTTTTAGATCGTAAAAACCAAATCAAAGCTTCATCTCAATTATCTGAGCTGGATATTGACTGTCTGTTATATCAGATTATAGCAGTTATAGGAATAATTCATTTGTACAGGAAACTATTTTGAACATTACATCAGGGATTGGAACCGGTTCCTTAGAAAAACCTCGAAATAGCTGAATATTTTAAAATGTTTTACACTTTTTATGTAGTTTTCCACATTTTATATAATTATTAACATCGTATTTTTGAATTACTCCATTAACAAAAAAATATACATACCGAAGAACGAAAAAGAACGGAATTCGAACCGTTCTTTTGTATGGAGAAAAAACCATTATCCGATTCCTGCATTACATTACCGACATTTGATTCCATTAGTTTGAAAACTATATACCCTAGAGTAGTTATTATATGTATTTTGATAACTAAATTAATTTGTCCATACTAGTGGGTCTGATGAAGATAGTGATTTAGCACACATATAGGTCCTGAAACATTATTAGGGTGACTGATTCGTGTGCAGTGTTCATAAAGGCAGTGTAAGATGCGCGCGAGTACCGTGAAGTGCAGCAGCAAGCCGCCGGCGTGGGGCTGCGCGCGCAGCTCGAGGTGCGCCTGCAGGCGGTAGCCGAGCTCCCCGCCCGGCGCCTCCGCGTCGCCCACCAGCACCGTGCTGGCCACCGCCCAGCGTGCCTCTCCCTCCAGCGCTGCCTGCGACCCCTCCGCCGCCGCCGCCGCCAGGGCTGCGCACGCGCACCACAACACCAGCATCGCGTCCACGTCACTCCCGCGCGTCCCGAAACTAGACACACGTCCCGTTACTCCGGAAACTGCACGTAGACTGTCAAGCGCTGTAGCTTGCCGGCGTTTGATCCGACTTTGTTATCTGTTTACGTCATTAAAACGCTATCGATATATGGTACCTCGATATTGAAATGTAATGTTCTGTCTTTGTTTTACGCGCTTCGGATGAAGAAAACGGCAATAGAATGAAATTGTATGACAGATAAATGACAGTTTTGACACGTCTGACAGTTGACAGTGACATTTGTCAACTGTTTGAGTTCTGGTTATTACCGTCTAACTTGTTGCGGTTTTGTAACTATTGATAGATTTGACAGCGCAGTAACGAGGGAAGTTTGTTTACAGTTTAGAACTTTGACCGTCGTAAAATCTAGATCCGTTATAAATTTTTAACTGCGTTTCACGTTTTTTTAGAATATCATTAAGATTATCATTTATCATTTATTTATTAAATTGCACTCATGAACAACATAATATGTAACATGAACCCTGATGGGCGTAGCAAATACATTTACATTATTGTTATCTATATAGTATCTACATAACAGGTGTTAAATACCTACTACATTGGTACTTGTTGACAAAACTTAAATTATTATTACTATGGCAAGAAACATTATTGCCAACTTATAACTAATGCTAAGCTTATGCTCATTAATTTTTATACATCTATTCATTATAAAAATAAAAATAAAATACTTAGATCTGGGACTTATGGTATGAATATTATAAACTTGGTGTAGATAAGGCAGAAAAGCGCTATTGTTATTTATCTTCTAAAAATTCGTCTACAGAATAGTACGCTTTATGAACCAGCAGTTGTTTCAGTTTATTTACGAATTTGTTATATGTATGTATGTAAATTCTTTATTGCACACAAATAAAACAGGTAAAAAAATACACAACAATTCAAAAAGGTACAAGGGCGAACTTATCCCTGTAAGGGATCTCTTCCAGTTAACCTTTGAGCAAAAGAGAGAACTATATGAAACAAGAGATAGACAAACAAACGTGTACAGTGCGTGATTTCTGCAGATCGGATGACACTGGGTAGGTTATTGTAAATAGTAATGGATCTGTAGTATGGGCCTTTTTTATACATTTCTATTTTTGGTTCGGGTAGAGCTAAATATTGGCTTCGGCGGGGATTTTTATAAAACTCAAACAGATGGATATGCTTGTGTACAAATTTTGCTGTTTCTAATATGTAAATTGAGGGGAATGTTAAAACTTGGAGTCGGATGAAATGTGGTTTACAGCTTGTGGTTTTCCGGATATTTGCGATGATACGTATACATTTTTTCTGCATAACGAATGCGTCATGTGCATCTACACTGTCTCCCCAAAGTAGGACGCCATAACTTAGTATGGAGTGAGCGTATCCATAATATGCTGAGAGAGCACAAGGTTCATTAGTATTCATTTTCAAGATTCTAAGTGCAAAAATGAGGGATGATAGTTTGTTTTTTATTCGAGACACATGTTGTTTCCAGTCTAAGTGAGTGTCTATTGTGAAACCTAGTAGTGTTGAATCCGGTACTTCGTCTATATTTAGTAATGTAGTTATTTTGCCCAATTCTATTGGATGTTTTTGATGGTAATAGATGATGTTCCTGTTTTGTGTTGAACTACTTACACCGATACATCACCCACAATATCGGGTGAATCAAGTCACTAGGTACGCAAATAACTACATATAATAGAAAAAATCTATAGAAACTGACCCGACATATATGTCTAATAAGTCTTTTGTAAATAATAGGGAGAGCGAGCGGTTATACAGGGTGTTCCACGAGCCACTGAAAACCTTGAACGGGGTGATTTAGTAGGCTATACTGAACCACTTTTAATATGGGGCCAATCACGAAATCTAAAAAAAAATTGTCTTTTTCATACATTTTGACAGATTGGTCACGACATTTTATATAAAAAAGGCAATTTTTTTTTAGATTTCTGGGTTAGCTCCATAGTAAAAGTTATTCAGTTTAACCTACCAAATCACCCCGGTCAAGGTTTTCAGTGGCTCGTGGAACACCCTGTATAACCGCTCGCTCTCCCTATTATTTACAAAAGACTTATTAGACTTATATATGTCGGGTCAGTTTCTATAGATTTTTTCTCGCTTAGATTCTCGCTTTTGTAGGATCAATTGTATTCGTAAGCCGTTTTCATAGTTTAGGAGAAAAAGTGTTCAGTTTTCAATATTTCTATATCGACCCACATTTTTCCAACTTTCCTTCTTACAAAAAATATAGATTAATTAATCCTTTAGGAACGAATTCTGGGTAGAAATAAAACTGCAATAGCGAAAAAATAACAAGTAATTGACAGTGTAATTTTTTTAAGAAACGCTCTTTAGTTGCGCAGTTGTTTTGTGCTTAATCACAGCGTTAAGTGGACGGATGGTTGCGATTTTTCAACTCTAACGCAGATGTACCTACGAAGCCCATTGCGTTAACGCTGCGATTAACGCACAAAACAACCGCGCTCTCTACGACAACGAGGAATTCATTTCTCATTTCCTGTTAGGTCATTTTGAGGAAGAGCAGAGTTGTGGATTGTGTTTGGTACCTAGAATAATATAATAATAATAATAATAATAATCTTTATTTGGCAGGCAAGAATCCCATAAAATAAAACTAAAATTGTGTAAAAATAAAAAGTAAACATAGTTAAAATTAAAATATAAAACTTACACCTACAACAATGAAATAAAAACATACACACAATAAACTACAACTGGCCGTTCTCGGACCGGTGCAATGTTTGCCAGTGTTTATTAAATTCGTCACTGTAGTCTTTAGCTACCAGTGTCAGAATTTCATTGTCGGAGGCCAACAGTCTTGTGCGGAAGGCAGCTGACCTGGCTCTTAAGATGGCGAAGAAGTCAGGGACTCTCTCTTCGGCGAACATTCCTTTCGCACTGCAGAAACGTGGTAATTTCAGCACGATACGAAAGGCATTGTTGTATTGTACTCTTAACGCACTGAACGAGTGTCTGGTGTACCTATTCCAAAGTTGACATGTGTAAAAACATTGGCAAAAAGCTTTGAATAGAGTCACCTTCACTTGACTCGAACAGCGCGCAAAGCGTCTGGACAACATGTTGCACCTTACCGCGAGAGCCCTGCGCTCCCTATCCATATCGGCATCATCTTTAAGATATTCGTTCAGAATATGTCCTAAATACTTAAAGCTTTTTACAACCCGAACAGCTTCACCACTCAAACAAACCTTGGGTATCACCTCCGGGCCCTTTCCTGACCTGAACACGAGCATTTCGGTCTTAAGCACATTATATTTCAGGCCGAACGCGCTTGCATAGCGCTCGCAGATTTTCAAAAGCTTTACGAGACCACTTATCGAAGGGCTGAGAAGCACCATATCGTCTGCGTAGCTCAGATTGTTAACACACACGTTACCAATGTGGCAACCGACATTGGAGCTTCTCAGCTCTTCGATAAGGTCGTTGACGTACAAGTTGAAAAGATCCGGAGATGTTAACCCGCCTTGGCGCACTCCGCAGTCTAGCCTGTAATCGCTAGACTGCGAGTCACCCCATTTAACATTGTTAGTTTGGTTTTCGTACCAGAATCTCAACAGTCTTACTATCTCAGGTGGTGTCCCAGATTTAGTCAATTTTTTCCACAGTAAATCGTAGTTAACTAAGTCAAAGGCGCGGCTCAGATCTAAGAAGCACGCGTATACCGAAGTCTCTCTTTTGACATAGTGATTTACTGTGTACTTTAATCCTAGTATCGCTGAGTCCGTTGAGAGTCCAGGACGAAAACCAAACTGCGCGTGATCTATCTTAAGATTCCTGGACAATTCGGGTTGCAATAGAATGTAAATAAAAGTCATAATATTTGAAAATAATCTTTAATAAATAATTTAAATTGCACATGAACATTTGAAAATACTTAACGTTACTAAATAGAACAATAAATATAACTGCCATTAATATAATATCTTTCATTTCATCCTATAACAATATCTTAGTCTATCGGGAAGACACACTTAAGCGGCCACTGGTAGTTCTTATGTCGTCGCAATAAGGTCGGCAGTGGCGGCGCAAGTGTGTCGTCGGTACAATACTTTAGCGTCTCGCAGGGCCGGCGGCGCAGGCGCAGCTCGCAGTTAGCAGTGCGCTACCATGAGCTGACGGCGTGGTTACTCTACGAGCACGTTACTTACTTTCCATCCCTCTCGCTACGCGAATATAAACCGGATGGGCAGAATAGTGGTTTATGCAACTGATGCATAATTGGGGACATTAAAATAAGAGTGTGCGTTTATGAAATGATTGTATAAAATACGAGTATATGTATCTGGGTAGACAAAGTAGACAAAGCGCTCGATATAGTTACAAGCTCACGCAGACATCTTATGGTAAAAACATCGTTGTAGCGAAGTGATGAGAGTGAAAAAGAATATTGTGGGTGAGTTTGTTTTTAAAGGCAGGAGACAGAAGACAGGTATAGATACAAAGTTTAGATCGGGTGTTTTTGAGTAAAGGAACAATAGATATAAAGGCACATGAATGCCGCAGCGCACAGCCCGCGCCGCCGACAAATATCACAAGTTTGTACTGCACTGTTTGGACGGTGGTCTTTGGTCGTCGCTCGCGTTACAAGCTAGCGTGCGCGCAGCGCCGGTCGGGTGTCGGGTGTCGTCAACGTCATACATATAACATAGCTAAGAGAACAGTTATCTCTATTTGAGATTTTCGGCAGATAGAAAGGGTGGAATGTCTTATGCCGACTAGAAGAATAATTAGAGTAAACCATAGACCCATTAGGGTCTTACATATTAATGTACATATATTATTGTCATTGACTTAGTATTCATATCTTTATAAGATATTTCAATTCAAGGTGCTAATTGACAATCTTGACATGCGTTAAATCGATGAAGCACGGTGATCCTTCTAACCGGATATAATTTTTTAGGAAGATACTTCGACAACGACATTACGACCCTTGATTTCTAGCAGTAACCGACCCGGCGCAGCTGCACGAACAAATAATATAAATTTAAAATAAAGTTATCTCCGCAACAGACAATACGCGGCCAACAACAACAACAGGCGCTCCTCGGTCACGAGTAGATCGTCATCAGGATCATCTGCGGGCAACACAACACAACACGGTTAAAGATCATCTATAGTGAAATTACCTACCTACTTATAGCGTTATTTATAAACGCCTACCTTCAAAAAACAATTGGAATACGTGTGTTCTTATTTGTCTAGATATTTATTTTCTTTGCAAGACAGTAAAGAAATAGGAAGAAAATATTATTATAAGTTATTTGTAATATAAGTAATTCTGTTAGAGTTTAGTAAGTTGTATGGTCGTGCAGTACGGACCTCTTCCAGCGAGAGAGGATTGGACTTCAACTTCGAGTCGAGGAGGCGGTAGCGTTCTGAAATATTAACAAAAATAATTGGGTAAGTAGTGGAGTTATTCCAAAATATTTGTTGTGATTATTAGGGTTAGGAATTTTGGTGGCATTAGGTGAACAGAGAACAGTGGAGTCGTTGCTCAAATTGTTTATGATTGATTGAATAATTAATTAATCAAAAATAATACATTAATATAGGGTTTCGCCCATTTTAAGTATTAAGTAATTTTATTGTATTAATATTTGACTACCTATGAAATTAAGTTCAATCATTTTTTTTATATTATAGCTTATGTTTATTATATAATATTTATGGGCCTCGAGAAAACTAGAACCTTGAAAATCTAATAAATATATTTTCTCATTTATCAACTTTTTTATTGAAAATTAATATTTTTCTAGATTCTCAAAAATAAAATTCATGTTATTTATTTAAATTCATTAATAAATCAAGCGTGAACTAAACACTATTTCGTTATTATTTTATAAATTAATCATTTATTCAAGTAAAAAATTTTTGTAACATGGACTCCACTGCTCTCTGTTCCATAAATGCCACCAAAATCCTAACCCTAGTGATTATAGTGTGCCATTCATAAAACATAATAATAACTCTAGTAATTTTTTGACAATTTGTTTTATTCGATATTTGTTCGGTATTCGGATTTATTGGACATGATGTAGTGCAAAATCCTTTTCTTTCGGTATTTTTTTTTATATTTGGAGATCCAACAGCTATTACACAGACATTAGACAAATAGAAAATTATCTATCCCAAATATATCTACTGCACTGAAGCTATTTGGGATAGAAAGATACCTAAATCCGAACGTTTCCTTGAAAACATGGAGGTAAAACATTTTGCAATACATTCTGTAAGTACAAGCTGCTTAGCCAAGTTGCCAATCGCTAGCGCTTAGTAGCGTATCGTAGTTTTTCCTCTCTGTCACTCTTTCATATTAGTGCGACAAAGACAGTTAGCTGCCTTTCGCTTACGATTGACGATTAAGCGCTAGTGTTTGGCAACTTGGCTAAGCATCCAGTATCCGGTGATAAAGTTTGCATATCGATCTTTGGATGATTTTATAGACCGTCTCTAACTCATGTTACGTGTATGCAACAGTATTTGTAACTTTCCGAAGACCGATGAGCAAACTTTATTGCCGGCGACTGTATAACAGGCCTAAGTGGATTCTGTTCCCGCAATAAAGAGCAGGATGGAAGCAGTGAAGACTGTTAGAAAGAGTTGTAATACGTCATGTGACGTCACTAGTTCCGCTTCCAAATCGCAGGAACAGCAGCCTAGACGTGAACTTTGAAATTCGTAAACGAGGATTTGTCTCTGACACTAATGGCACCCCCGTTGGAGTGACAGAGACAAATACTCGAAATTTGTAAGTTGTCGCTAGTAGGCTGGATGCACAGAAGTGCTAGGCCTGTGTGTGGCGAGGAAGGGAGAGAGCGCACCGTGCGCGAGGTGAAGCCGGGCGAGTGCGAGCAGGAAGGCGTCGGCCGCGAGCTGCCCGCGCCGCGCGAAGCGCACCACGCAGCCCTCCAGCACCTGCAGGACACAATTAGTACATTATCAAGGAGGCCGGGACGAAAGGGGTTGTTGGTCGAGGTATATATGTAATTATAGTGCTTTTTTCAAACATACAATGAAAATAATACAAAAATATAAAAATAAAGAAGTATATTCTAAACCATGCATCGTAGCTTGAAAATCGTCAAACTTTGATTTCCTTACTTTGTGTGCAACTAGCCAAATTTAAAAAATTGGTACATAAGAAACCAGCATTAACTGTAACTCATGAGTATGACTGTTTTTTTAACGACTGAATGTTAGTGCCTCAATTTATGTGAAATGGAAATTATAATGAGGACTTTGCTGGGAAATTCTATTAACGACTTCTTTGCAGCTCGTTATAAATAAATTTGACCAATCACGTGCCAGCAAAAAAGACATAGACGGGCGGCCACCTCAGGATCTGCACTTCGTTTCAGCGTATTTATTTCATTTTTATATTTGTTTATTTGTTTTTATGAACTCGTAAAAAAAATGTTGTACAATATAGTGTTATACGCGTCGTACAGACTTTAACTTTTTATAATCGAGCTTTTTAATCTCGTACCTCATTTAGGCCACATATTATAAAGGGTTAGAGTTTTGCGTTCGCTCCCACAGACGTGGTCAGGACTTGTACGCAGCATGTCTCGACTCGACCGCACCTTGTTGCTGGCGTGCACGCTCGGGCTCGCGCAGAGAGCACCTCGATCGTGACGCTCCGGGCCTTCGGCCCTACGCGGAGCTCGGCCTTCGGTCTTCGCGGGCTTGACGCCTCGCCATCGGGCCTTTGGCCCTCAGGCTCGGCTTATTAAGATACTGGGGTTGTTGAACGCTTGGTAGCTCGATTTGCTCGGAGCTCGGCCTTCGGCCTCGCTTTAAATTACTTGGGGGTGCCGCGCTTGGGCACTCGGGTGACGCGCGGCCCACACGGCGCGCCAGGCGGCCAGCGCGCGCAGCAGCGCCGGCGCGTCTGTCTCTAGTCGAGTGTGGGGCGCACCTTGTTGCTGGCGTGCACGCCGGCCTGGCGCAGCATGTCGCGCGCGCGGTAGGCGGAGGCGGCGCCGCAGCGCGCGTGCGCGGCCCACACGGCGCGCCAGGCGGCGGCGCGTCTGTCTCTAGTCGAGTGTGGGGCGCACCTTGTTGCTGGCGTGCACGCCGGCCTGGCGCAGCATGTCGCGCGCGCGGTAGGCGGAGGCGGCGCCGCAGCGCGCGTGCGCGGCCCACACGGCGCGCCAGGCGGCGGCGCGTCTGTCTCTAGTCGAGTGTGGGGCGCACCTTGTTGCTGGCGTGCACGCCGGCCTGGCGCAGCATGTCGCGCGCGCGGTAGGCGGAGGCGGCGCCGCAGCGCGCGTGCGCGGCCCACACGGCGCGCCAGGCGGCGGCGCGTCTGTCTCTAGTCGAGTGTGGGGCGCACCTTGTTGCTGGCGTGCACGCCGGCCTGGCGCAGCATGTCGCGCGCGCGGTAGGCGGAGGCGGCGCCGCAGCGCGCGTGCGCGGCCCACACGGCGCGCCAGGCGGCGGCGCGTCTGTCTCTAGTCGAGTGTGGGGCGCACCTTGTTGCTGGCGTGCACGCCGGCCTGGCGCAGCATGTCGCGCGCGCGGTAGGCGGAGGCGGCGCCGCAGCGCGCGTGCGCGGCCCACACGGCGCGCCAGGCGGCGGCGCGTCTGTCTCTAGTCGAGTGTGGGGCGCACCTTGTTGCTGGCGTGCACGCCGGCCTGGCGCAGCATGTCGCGCGCGCGGTAGGCGGAGGCGGCGCCGCAGCGCGCGTGCGCGGCCCACACGGCGCGCCAGGCGGCGGCGCGTCTGTCTCTAGTCGAGTGTGGGGCGCACCTTGTTGCTGGCGTGCACGCCGGCCTGGCGCAGCATGTCGCGCGCGCGGTAGGCGGAGGCGGCGCCGCAGCGCGCGTGCGCGGCCCACACGGCGCGCCAGGCGGCGGCGCGTCTGTCTCTAGTCGAGTGTGGGGCGCACCTTGTTGCTGGCGTGCACGCCGGCCTGGCGCAGCATGTCGCGCGCGCGGTAGGCGGAGGCGGCGCCGCAGCGCGCGTGCGCGGCCCACACGGCGCGCCAGGCGGCGGCGCGTCTGTCTCTAGTCGAGTGTGGGGCGCACCTTGTTGCTGGCGTGCACGCCGGCCTGGCGCAGCATGTCGCGCGCGCGGTAGGCGGAGGCGGCGCCGCAGCGCGCGTGCGCGGCCCACACGGCGCGCCAGGCGGCGGCGCGTCTGTCTCTAGTCGAGTGTGGGGCGCACCTTGTTGCTGGCGTGCACGCCGGCCTGGCGCAGCATGTCGCGCGCGCGGTAGGCGGAGGCGGCGCCGCAGCGCGCGTGCGCGGCCCACACGGCGCGCCAGGCGAACAGCGCGCGCAGCAGCGCCGGCGCGTCGCGCGCGCGCATGCGCCCCGCCGCGCGCGCGTCGCGCAGCGCCACCAGCGCGCGGCAGAGTGCGCGAGGGACGGCGCCCAGCCCGCCGCGACGGAGCGCACTGCGTAGCTCTTCCGCGTCCACCTGCGCAGTGCACATGTCGACGCTTGAAACGACTACTACTAATTCATTATACAATTTAGGTACATACGCATTGCAATACCTAAAAATAAAAAATTGGTTGCCTGTAAAGTCGGTATACGGGCGAAAGTTTTACGTGACAACGACTTTCACTTTTTATGTCTGTCTCTCTCGCTCTTAGGCGGGCTAACCATGCCCGAGTGGAAGGGACGCGTGCCTCTCACTCGCTCTCATTGTGAGCGCATAACGTGAGCGGAGCGTAACGCAATTTCTTGAAGTGTCACCCGGCAAACCAATTTATAAGACGTTGTCACGTCAAAAACCTAACGTTAAATAACCTATGTTCAAAATACCCAAAATGCATGGTATTACCTAATGTTTCTGATTTCTTTTTTTGCGGTGGCAACAACCTTAATTAATACATGTACTTTATGTAATGTAGTAACTAAGTTATCGTGGAAGTGATGTATATCTTAAATGAAAATAAAATGTCTTTAAACC
Source organism: Thaumatotibia leucotreta (assembly GCA_025490895.1). Lineage (NCBI taxonomy): Eukaryota > Metazoa > Arthropoda > Insecta > Lepidoptera > Tortricidae > Thaumatotibia > Thaumatotibia leucotreta. The sequence continues at coordinate 37,163 of JALPQI010006896.1, forward strand.
TAAACCTAATGTTTTAAATAGGTACCTAAGGAACCCACCAATGAATAACCTAAGTTTAGTCATTTGTTTCGAAACCAATTTCATCCTTTGTCTATCCAAGAAAAGTTTACATGGTATTATTTTTTCATTCATCCCCTAAGGGATGAAAAGGGTTGAAAGTTTGTATGAAGTGTAAATCATTTTTCGGGTTGTACTTGAAGTACTTGAAGCTTCGTTTATAAACTCAGTGATACTAAACTAAAAAAGTAAATTTAACGTTTTTTGTAATTCATCCCCTAAGGGATGATAAGAAAGGGGTTGTATGTAGCGTGAATTTTTTTTTTGGTTAGGTACTAATTGGAAACTTCGTTTATAGACTCATTATTACTAAACAAGAAAATAATATTTATCATTTTTCAAAATTCATCCTTTCATAGTTGTTCAAAAAGTTTATCGTTTACAATATTAAATGGTTAAATGGGAGTAGGTACTATAAATTAGGATGAAGACACATTTATCACCATGCGTACACATTTTGTCTAATAAAATTGGCCGTTTAGTATGAAACGTGTAACGTTATTAGACAAAACGCATGCGTACGCGTGCGGAAAGCTGGACGCCGTCCCATACTAAACTGACATTTTCTATAGACAAAATGCGTACGCATGCTGATAAGTGTGTCTTCACCCTTATGTACCAGAATGATTAATTTCGAAAACGTACAAATATTTATTCGATTTATTTCTAGTAATTCGAGTTACTTCTACGATATGAGCTTATTAAATATTATTCTTACGACAACATGTTATGACAGAACCTCAGCTTACCTCCTCCACCTCCTCGTTGCCGAACAGCTTGGTGAGCGCGACGCGGAGCTCCGGCTGCCGTATGAAAATAACGCATTAATGAAAACTATTTCACGACACGAATACAATCTAAATAGGTATCAAGTATGTAAGATCCAATTCGCCATATTGCAAACTTGGTTTTAAAAAAGTGGACGGGCACCTAGACTAGTAAGTTGAAAACAAATCGACGCTTATCAATTATCATGAACAATTGACGCTGCACCTCAAAACACTATTTTGGTCATAATTTGAATTCTAACAATGATTCACTAGAATTTCCAATTGCAGGCGCGTACCTACTATTTTGGAATACAGACTTCATAATGTTCATGATAAGCAACGAAATTGTCATTGCAGTGTTGAGTGTATCTACTGACGATCTATTATCTACATTATCAAAATCGAAGAGTTGGCTTCCTATAGAAAAAAACCGGCCAAGTGCGAGTCGGACTCGCGCGCAAAGGGTTCCGTACCATTATCAATTTATTATTAAAAAATACAGTTAAATCAACCTACCTCAAAAACTATAGGAGATAATTTAATCAAACCAAAAATCGTTGATAGAGTTTATATTAATGTGCATAACATATATTTTTTTTACAATTTTATATTGCGTAGTTTAAAAAATAGAGGGGGGGGGGACACATTTTTCAGACTTTGAGAGCTGATATCTCGAAAACGATTTGCTTAAATAAAAATGAGATTTATAAACTTCGATATCATTTTCAAAGACCTTTCTATTGATACCCCACACGCTTATATACAAGTAAAAATATTTTTCCATCCCTCAGTTACATGTATGGAGGGCCGCCACCCCAATGGTTTTTTTACAATTTAGTATCATAATCCTGTAGCGGTTTATACAACACATTATCCTTACCAAATTTCGTTACTGTAGCATTTATAGTTTCCGAGTAAATCGGCTGTGACAGACGGACAGACGGACATGACGAATCTATAAGGGTTCCGTTTTTGCCATTTTGGCTACGGAACCCTAAAAATGAATTTGCTGCCTCTTTTACTGACAGCGGTTGCTAGACATAGTAAACAGGCACTTGATTAGTGTTAGCTGGCATCCATTTCACAGCAGGGTATTTAAATTAGTGTTAGTGTAAGGCCTGAGTGTCGAGCATCGAGCGGAGCGCGCGGCGGATCGTCGAGCCTCCAAGTGATTTGGACAGCACACTCAAGCCGCGTGGCATACTCGTACGTTTGCATTTCTTTAGCATGGATGCCGCGCTGCACGTTCGAGGCTCACACTCAGGCCTTAAACTAAATGTTATGCTGAGGATGATGAGGATCAGTAGTAGCTGGTCTCACCGAGAGCGGCTGTCGCTCGTCCGGGAACTCCTGGTTGAGGTCGCGCACGATCAGGTTGTCCTCGTTCACCTCCCTGCAACACAACAACACCAGCTTGAAATAGAACTAAAGAGAAATTAATTCAGTTTCTATTGGTTGTCCAGTTATTCACATTGCGGATAGGAGCTTGACTATCACCATAAGCACCATCTTTTGGACTAAATAGAAAGCTTGTACGTGACGTCACACCATCATTAAACAAAACGCTGTTTTCAACTATAAGTAATAGGTACATACATCCCAAATTGTACGTTGATGGTTCTGTAAGCCTAAATTACTATTATTCGTCATAATTTCTCACAAAAACAGAAAATTCGTAGAGTTTTACAATTCGCACCATCGTACCACACTACAAACCTTTCATGAGATTTTTACTGTTATTATTCTCTGGTAGACTATGCAGAAGGAGACGATCGGTGGGGCACTCGTGCAGACTACCTCTATCGGTCAAGAGTTACACAAGCCTGCAGCACTCTCCAAAGTGCGTAGCCGAGTTGGCAATTGGTAATCGGTAGCGTATCTCACGGGCGGCACTGACCAGATGTCGGCGTGTGCGGCACGAGCAGGTACTCGCCGGGCGGCAGCGTGAAGGTAGTCGCCACCAGTGCGTCACGTCCAGTATCTCACGTCACGTCCAGTATCTCACGAGCACTGACCAGATGTCGGCGTGCTGGTCGGTGAGCACGCGCAGCAGGAAGGGCGCCTCGGCGTGCGCGCGGCGCGTGTGCGGCACGAGCAGGTACTCGCCGGGCGGCAGCGTGAAGGTAGTCGCCACCAGTGCGTCACGTCCAGTATCTCACGTCACGTCCAGTATCTCACGAGCACTGACCAGATGTCGGCGTGCTGGTCGGTGAGCACGCGCAGCAGGAAGGGCGCCTCGGCGTGCGCGCGGCGCGTGTGCGGCACGAGCAGGTACTCGCCGGGCGGCAGCGTGAAGGTAGTCGCCACCAGTGCGTCACGTCCAGTATCTCACGTCACGTCCAGTATCTCACGAGCACTGACCAGATGTCGGCGTGCTGGTCGGTGAGCACGCGCAGCAGGAAGGGCGCCTCGGCGTGCGCGCGGCGCGTGTGCGGCACGAGCAGGTACTCGCCGGGCGGCAGCGTGAAGAACGTCGCCACCTCGCGTGCGCGGGAGCAGTGCGTCACGTCCAGCGCGCGCAGCCCCGCCAGCGAGCGCGGTGCTGAGCGAGGCCCGCCTGCAGAAACAACACAATACATGTTTGGGCATTTTCGCGAGAAGAGATACAAAAACTTATTTTTCTGAAACAGGTAAATTTTATGTTTTTCCTGCTCAGAATCACGAGCTCTTTCGATCCTACTACAAGAAAAAAGTGTCCAAAATTTTTGTTTCTATTACGTAACCGTTTTTCAAACACTTTGTACAGCGGTTACAAAGTGGAGAGAAAAATGTGGTACCATTTTTTTCTTGTACTTTTTTTCTCCTAGATTGAAAGAACTCGTTATTCTGAATAGGAAAAACATTAAATTTACCTATACTTCGTTTTATTTAAGATTAGAATTATCTGTCAAACGGGTGAACAAAGAAGCAGTGGTCGTAAACCTTCCTTCTTCGATTTCGGCCGATACCACTGAATTTCTCGGAACTTATGTATATACATATCATTTGATATTTACCGATAGCTGAACGCATAGTTTTCACATTTATTATTAATTTGTTGGCAAAACTGTATTTAAAAAAAGTTATAAGTGTTTTATAAGCAAGATGGCGGCAATTTAGAAAAAAGATATATATTGAAAGTTTTCGTTTAGTGTTTGGCGGTTTTTAACAAAGTATTTTTTTTTATTTGTAACTAATATCGTACCGATTTTACATTTACTGAATTTAATGAAGTTTACAGTCTAAAATTTAACAATATTTGCATATTTAATCTGGCTTACATTATGCACTCGCAATACTTTTAAAAGTCATGCATTTAAGGATTAAAACTATCGGTATAAAAGCGGACACGGTGTCATAAAGACTGAGCAGATAACAATACTAAGATAACCCTACGCATCGGCAACGTCGTTTAGTATTTGTCGCCATTATAGGCGGTCTGGGACGCTCTAATGTAGTTTGAATTTGGTAACAAATTAGAAAATAAAACTCAGATGACATACATAGTTTTATTCACTGTCAGTGGAAGAGTCCGAGGACTCGGAACCACCAACGTTTATAATATTTTTTTCCACAGTGTTATCTATTACATTATTAATTTCATTTAAAAAAATATATTCTTTTAAAATGTTATATACCGTAGCCAACGATATGCCAGCAGTCTCAGCAGTCTTTTTCACACGTTCCGATTTAGTGGGATATTCCTTTCTATGGCACATTTCTTAATTTGTAAATATTCACCACCATCCGCTTTTCACTGGTAGTCACAGGATTTTGCTTTCATCCATTTTAAATGTGCACCAACAAACAAAATATCTAAATAGATCAACAATTAATAACGAAATTGAACAAAAACGATAACAACAATATTTAAGTAAGCTAACAGCAATATAAAACACAACCGACTCAACCGACAACAATATGAAGTCGAATGATTAGATAGTGACAGTGACATTTTAAAATTGTGTGAGAACTCTGCCTCTTTAGGTTTTTTAATGTAAAACCTTTCCATGAAAAATTGCAAACGCAATTTATTAAAATTATATTCTTTTCATCTTAGAATATAAATTAACTAACATTATGTTTCTTATCTGTTCACAACACTGAGTAATGTGTATTAATATAGCATGATAATAAATTCGTGATATTTAATAACTCGTATTTACTGTTCGATCCGCAGAATTTGCCTGTAAAAAAACCTTATATCTCGTTCTGCAAAGGTCTTTCTAATGCTAAAAAAAACGAAGTATACCTTAAAAAAAATTTTTTTTGGATCTCTTCTCGCGAAAATGCCCGTTTATGAGGTATTTAACAAAAAGACGGCGCGACTTCGTTATAACAGCTGACATTCTCTATTCCAAGTGAAGGCATACAAAACTACGAGTACCCACATATCTAAACATAACAGTTTACTACTTACTTAAAATTAAACGTTTTTTAAAAAGCTCATCATCCTACAGTGTTATCATAAGTGTTCGACAGCTACGAAAAAAAAAATATTGAAAGGGTGTTAGCCATGCACGGCGCGAAGCTGCAAACGCAAGTCAATTCTGTACAAGTACGCTCTCGCGTGAGCTATACGACACTCGCGTTTGCGGTTCCACAGCGTGATTTGTTTACGAGCAGGCTTGACAGGATAATTGTCAAATGTAGCGTGAAATGTTTCATATACATGACCTAAGTATTTCAGACGTAAGTAACATGATGCTCCGCGCTATAAATACGGTGTGCACTCTTGAATAACCAGAGAGGTTGATCTTCATATATCTATGGGTTGATCAAACCTTGTCGTATTAATATTTCACTTACCAACCTCTCATGACGACCCTGCCAGGGTAGGAATTTTACGATGAAAACAAGAAAAAATACACTGTTGCCTATTGCTGGTGTATACAATCTTGTGAACCTCTGGAATCATTAATAGGACCAGGATATTTTTACGGACTGCAAAGCTTTTTCCTAGTACCTGGCGGCAGGTCGTAGAGCGCGAAGCCCACGGCGCGCAGGCGCGTGCGCGCGCGCGGGCAGTAGTGCTGCAGCACCGACACCACCACGTGGCACTTGCCGGCGCTCGCGCAAGGGATCGACACGTGGAACTGCGGGTTCGTGTGCGCCGTCTCTGCAATATCAATAAACACTTGGTTAATCATTTAGTACTGATTTTTCAATCCCCAGATAACAGTAACTGTCAAATAAATGTTAGCTCTATCCTTTTTTGACTGATGACCAGCGATAAGGATGGTAATACTTTTAACTGACGGATACTTTTAACTGAGGATTGAAAAATCAGCCCTTAAACAAACATCTTTATATTCTAGGTAAGACCGATAGTGCAGGAGTTACCGCTCGTATGTCAGCACCGATTGCAACAGTTCTCGAACATGAAGCTGCTAGCAGGGCAGCGCAGATGCCAATCGATTACGTTCGGACGCGAACGAAACGCAACTGTTTTTGTTGCATTAGAAAAATCGATAGAGACAATGAGAGAGACAAACTACGATACACTGCGACAATATATAACATGGACGTCTAAACGCCAGCTCAACAATGCCCCCAAAAGCAAGTGTTCAATAGTGCCAAGATGGGCAGGACATAGCGCTTTTCTTAGCACCGCGCATATTTCGGCGCAACATCTTTGACAAATGGTTATACAATATAGCCAATCAAATTTGATGGACCAATCAAATCTATTTTTAAATGGACAAGTACTCGAAATGTTTCCAGCGCCTAAAAGAGGGAGAGGTAGACCCCTTCAAACATGGATAGCTACGATAAATAAGGACATGAAAGATGCAAATGTAACATCTGAAACAACCCGGGACAGAGTGCCCTGGCGAAGAAAGACTAGGAGAGCCGACCACAAATGATGGGATAAGGCTAGGTTGAGAGAGAGAGAGAATCAAATCTATTTTTAAATGGCGGTTTAAGTTTTTATAGGTCGATATTGACATTCATTACCTTGATGCATTGAAGAGGGGGTAACACTTGTCGACCAAAATTCAGGACCGTTTTTGAAAGGCAATTGAATATGGCGTGCGGCTTCCATGTTTTATTTATTTGTTCGTAGATCACTGGTATCTTAGTTGACTCAGGTCCCCTGTACGCACCCGCACCCGGCGGCCCGCCCGCGTTGTACCCTCGCCGCCAGCGCCGCCGCGCCGGCACGGCGCGCCACGGCCGCCGCGCGTGCAGCGCCGGCTCCCGCACCCAGTCGTCGGTCCCCTGTACGCACCCGCACCCGGCGGCCCGCCCGCGTTGTACCCTCGCCGCCAGCGCCGCCGCGCCAGCACGGCGCGCCACGGCCGCCGCGCGTGCAGCGCCGGCTCCCGCACCCAGTCGTCGGTCCCCTGTACGCACCCGCACCCGGCGGCCCGCCCGCGTTGTACCCTCGCCGCCAGCGCCGCCGCGCCAGCACGGCGCGCCACGGCCGCCGCGCGTGCAGCGCCGGCTCCCGCACCCAGTCGTCGGTCCCCTGTACGCACCCGCACCCGGCGGCCCGCCCGCGTTGTACCCTCGCCGCCAGCGCCGCCGCGCCAGCACGGCGCGCCACGGCCGCCGCGCGTGCAGCGCCGGCTCCCGCACCCAGTCGTCGGTCCCCTGTACGCACCCGCACCGGGCGGCCCGCCCGCGTTGTACCCTCGCCGCCAGCGCCGCCGCGCCAGCACGGCGCGCCACGGCCGCCGCGCGTGCAGCGCCGGCTCCCGCACCCAGTCGTCGGTCCCCTGTACGCACCCGCACCCGGCGGCCCGCCCGCGTTGTACCCTCGCCGCCAGCGCCGCCGCGCCAGCACGGCGCGCCACGGCCGCCGCGCGTGCAGCGCCGGCTCCCGCACCCAGTCGTCGGTCCCCTGTACGCACCCGCACCGGGCGGCCCGCCCGCGTTGTACCCTCGCCGCCAGCGCCGCCGCGCCAGCACGGCGCGCCACGGCCGCCGCGCGTGCAGCGCCGGCTCCCGCACCCAGTCGTCGGTCCCCTGTACGCACCCGCGCCCGGCGGCCCGCCCGCGTTGTACCCTCGCCGCCAGCGCCGCCGCGCCAGCACGGCGCGCCACGGCCGCCGCGCGTGCAGCGCCGGCTCCCGCACCCAGTCGTCGGTCCCCTGTACGCACCCGCACCCGGCGGCCCGCCCGCGTTGTACCCTCGCCGCCAGCGCCGCCGCGCCAGCACGGCGCGCCACGGCCGCCGCGCGTGCAGCGCCGGCTCCCGCACCCAGTCGTCGGTCCCCTGTACGCACCCGCACCGGGCGGCCCGCCCGCGTTGTACCCTCGCCGCCAGCGCCGCCGCGCCAGCACGGCGCGCCACGGCCGCCGCGCGTGCAGCGCCGGCTCCCGCACCCAGTCGTCGGTCCCCTGTACGCACCCGCACCCGGCGGCCCGCCCGCGTTGTACCCTCGCCGCCAGCGCCGCCGCGCCAGCACGGCGCGCCACGGCCGCCGCGCGTGCAGCGCCGGCTCCCGCACCCAGTCGTCGGTCCCCTGTACGCACCCGCACCGGGCGGCCCGCCCGCGTTGTACCCTCGCCGCCAGCGCCGCCGCGCCAGCACGGCGCGCCACGGCCGCCGCGCGTGCAGCGCCGGCTCCCGCACCCAGTCGTCGGTCCCCTGTACGCACCCGCACCCGGCGGCCCGCCCGCGTTGTACCCTCGCCGCCAGCGCCGCCGCGCCAGCACGGCGCGCCACGGCCGCCGCGCGTGCAGCGCCGGCTCCCGCACCCAGTCGTCGGTCCCCTGTACGCACCCGCACCCGGCGGCCCGCCCGCGTTGTACCCTCGCCGCCAGCGCCGCCGCGCCAGCACGGCGCGCCACGGCCGCCGCGCGTGCAGCGCCGGCTCCCGCACCCAGTCGTCGGTCCCCTGTACGCACCCGCGCCCGGCGGCCCGCCCGCGTTGTACCCTCGCCGCCAGCGCCGCCGCGCCAGCACGGCGCGCCACGGCCGCCGCGCGTGCAGCGCCGGCTCCCGCACCCAGTCGTCGGGCCCGACGTGCACCAGCTCCAGCCGCGAGAACACGCTCGCGAACTCCGAGAACGACATCCTGGAACACAACAACATTTGTCGGTACAAGGTGGACAAAAATAAGTGCGTTCCCGCTAACAGTGAGGTTTTTCGGCGATATGAAGTTGTCACAAGTTTCAGAACAGAAGAGCTGATACCTTTTTAAAATTACGTAGAACAATACTACTCTGAAACCATTCTGAAACTTGAACTGTGTACCAAAACGTCAATTCAATAGCAACGGAAATGAATAATAGATATACATCTCGAATAAGTTCATTTCTTTAGAACATATTGTGAAAACACAAATCAAATTATTTGTTAACTAAATATTTTTGATTTGTACTTTTAATTTTTCTCCAGTAGTCACACTACTTAATACTAGTTATATAAATTATAAATATTAGATGTCATATACCAAAGAAAAACGACCAAGATCCCCACCTCGGACATAGGTGATCTTGGTCGTTTTTCTTTGGTATATGACATCTAATATTTATAATTCATTTCTTTAGTTTTACGTGTAGATACATAGATGACCCCTGTTAATGATAGAGTTTTCGTTAATTAGGACAATGTATAGAAGGACTGTTTTGTTAACGCAAGGGAGAAAGCTTTTACGAATCCCAGCCTCGCGGGTCAAGGAGGCCCATGAGTTACACTGTGTGAAACTCACTCCTCTGTAACCACCAAAAAGTAAGAACCCGTCAGGCCGTCACTCGCATTATTGTCTGTCTGCAGCTTATGAGCTTCACTGTGTAAAGGGACATTGAAATAGCGACGCCGAGCCTACAATGTCGCATAGCAATAACCTGCACGAAACTTGAATAAGCATTAGTTTTCTCACGACCAGCAGCAGGTTCACAATGCAGCCCGACCCTGACACCGCGTCACGGTTGTGCGTCGCAAGACGGCCCCGGTAAACAACAAACAGCGAACCTAAATATTTGTTTAAGATTTTTAGTTAAAACCAATCAGAACGCCAATAAAGTGCCAATATTACGAGTAGAGGAAATCGATTAATTATTTGAAGTAAACGGTGTTTTGATAAAGCGCAATGAAATACAGTGGGTTCACTAATGTATTTCCTTTACTTCTCGGTCACAGGAAGTCTTTCGCATTTCAAGTCTCGCTTTCCCATACATTTCAACCCAGACTCTCACCGACAACAATAACTTCATAAAAGTGCCGTTAGTTAGAGTTAGAAGAAGCAGTTTCGTTTTCATACATGGAATTTATGGCCCTTTTACAGGTCATACAAACTGAATGGCAAAGTCTCAATAACCATACCTGATTGGTTGTTGAATAATACCCAGCAGATTACTATGAAATCTCTCATACAACAAAGTTCAGCAAACGATTTAAAGCTGACTGACGTTTTGATGCAACCCGCCCTTAGTTATGTTTTGATTAACAGGCACAAGTACAAGTAGCCGTTCCATAAGATGGCAAGTAACAGCATTTACTCGATATGTAGAGTAGTCCATCACGCTTGCTCCAATCCCTCAGTACTAGCTGGAAAGACTGGTCTACGATATCGAGTAAACGCTAACGTAAACGTTACTTGCCAATTCATGTTACGGATATAGTACAGTTTTATTGAAAGCGGCATATTCTGAGTGGAATCCATTTTGGTGTTGGTTTTAGGTTAAGAAGTACTTAAACTAAGTTTATCTTTTGCACCAAATAAATACATTCTATTCCATTGCACAGGCAGCCGGGAGGCGCAGGCTCTCTCCGCTCCGCATGGAGAGCGTGGGAACGGCGCCGGCGCCGGCGCAGCTTGCGCAAGTGCGGCGCGGCGCGGTGCGCGACCGTCGCGTCGCGCTACATACAGTACATACAGGACAGCTCATGCCGCGCCAGTTACCCGCTCTCGTTTCCTAACCCACTATACGTCTACTATCTAGTGTTACCTCGTAGTAGCTACAGGTACAGTAACTGAGTGGTTGACCTATGGCTGTGACACAAATATACAAGTATATAGCCTTCAAATATGAAGAACCTTAAATTATGATAAGATAACTAGTGTCTAGTTCAGTTTGATTTCGAGGATCCTGGAAAAGAAGATTATTTCGTTTGGAAGCAGTTGGCCTATCGCGAACTCCGAAGTTCGCAAATTTCGGGGATTTGTCTCTATCACACCAACGAAGGCGTCATTATATAGAGTGACAAGGACAAATCCCGAAATTTGCGAACTTCGAAGTTCGCAATAGGGCCGCAGGCAACAATAGGCTTTAAGCTTTAAAATATCTTTCAATTATTTCGGAAGAATGCTCCTATTATTTGATTAAGCTCTCGACAAATTGCGATTAACCTCTGTCCGACTTGTCAGCCGGTAAATACTTAACACAAGGCCAACGATGTAGCTCGCTAACCCGGTGTGACCCGGTAACGGAGATCGATTCTTCGGGAGATCAGTAGGCATGCCGCGAAGTCCGCCAACTTCGGACTTCGTAAATTTCGAACATGCGTGTGCCTCAATCACTTCAACGGAAGTGTAATTATTCTAATTATACTCGCATAGTGTGACAGAGACGACTGACGAATGAATACACGTTTGCGAATTTCGAAGTTTGCGGTAGGCCTACAGGTTCTTTTTCTTAACTTCTTACCTATTATTAGCACTGCTAATTTATTTTATTTTTTTATTTTTATTTTATTGGTCCATTAATTTTCACAGCATTACAGTAACTAGGTACTTAATGCACTGCGAAATACAGGAAGTACCTATAATATATACATACAAATAAGGTACCGTATATAATATAGGATCAGGATTGGCAAGACAATATTACTAACAAATAGAAGGCCGGAGGCACTGAAACGTTATACAAATAAAAATTGTTGGATATTAACATTAACTAATGTGCACATCGTAAGGTTTTTAGAATTTAAAGACGATTGCTGAATCAATTTAAATTACAGTACTTACGAGTAGGTACATACAGATAGGGTGAGGATGTCGATAGGTACAGTACAGGTACAATGGCGTTCAGAATTGCATGGATGATTTATGAATGAATTCATTGTCCATGCAATTTTGAACCCGACTGTACATTATGTACACGAAGATATTTAGATACATGTTCTCTTATTATTTATCTGTCGTGAGTTCTTTGTGCCATATTCACGGGTTATAGAACTCGAATTAGGATATTTTGTTAATACATCTTTTGACCTGATGTGAAGCATCACCTATTTATCCAACGGCCATGACACGCGCTATATTCCCGCATAGTTGTGTGGCGGGTTCACACGGCCCGACCCAGTGCGGCGGTCGCCGACCCCTCCCTCCCCCTCCCCCCGCCGCCCCGCCCTGCCCCGCCCCGCCCCGCCCCGCCCCGCCCCGCGCTGCGCCGGCGCCGCGACACGCGACAAACAACAACAAACAACCTGTTTGCTGCCGGCTTGTAAACAGACCAGCAGCAGGTTACTCGCGGATCTTAACTCGTCCGAGGTCGGTTAACAGATTGATTACACGTATGTAATGTACGGTCGAAGACACAGACTCGGTATGCAAGGATTAAGGTAGCACTGTCATCGACTGTACTTATGTAACTGACAACAATCAGTCGTATGTCGTATTTTCCAAATTTTAAGGGAAATTCTACATGCTGTAGTCTACATATCAAATTATTATTTTTTGTTATATGTAATGTATAGACCGATTTGGAATGATATTAAAACTGCCTTATGATTGGTAAGGATAAGGATAAACCATGCAGGTACTAAGGCATGTTGTTTGTGTCGATAATTGCGCTGTTGGTTTTGTAATCAATTATATCTCTATGCAATTTCAAACGAGTGTAGATAAAAAATATGGGTGCTTGTATAATGACGCTGCCCTGAGTGACTTCAGTAAATGACCGCCATTAAGACTCGATTCACGTGACTTACTCATACGTGAGTGCATTTCGTATTCGAGTTGAGTTACTTTTATCCCCTCAACTGTGGAGACTACCCGAATCAACGTCTGGCACCTGAATGTAATAGAAAAATTGCATTTTCTTTTCAAGGTTTATTTTACAGTAGTACTTTTTTGACTAGGCCAAAATCGTATAACGTGATTAATGGATAAGCACTATTTTTTAGGTGCACTATTGTAATCTGTCACTAGGCATTTATTACTACGCCCTAGGAGTGAGCTGTCGGTACTCCTTTTACTATCTGTTACTGCTGGGACATGAATGGATTCTCCCGCTTTTCCACTGCTGCAGCTGTCCCTCTCACAGCGGGGTGTCAATGAACACTCCTACTATCAATTTACGCCAACAACAACTCCTACAAAGCGCGATAGATACAATATAATGGTAAAAGAAATGTGGGCAGACCACCAGCCCGAAGGTCCGACGATATACAAAAGCTAGCGAGCCAGTTTGGTAGAGGGAAATAGGCAACCGTTCTGAATGAAAAATGGAGAAGCCTATGACCTATGATACAAATTCATAGAGATCGTTTGCAAGCAGGAGGAGATAGTTTTGAGATGTCGTGTTGGCGGCGTGTGTAGAAAATCAGCTGGACTCAACAAGTAACCAACAAAAAAGTGTTATAGAGAAGAGGTGCCAATTGCCAACCATTTAAATTAAAAGAGGAACAATGTTAGGGCACCTTCTACTACACGACGAATACATTAAGATTGTCACATGGGCGAGATCACAGTCACAGGGGGATCACGATGTGTCAGTCCCATAAAATAACTGTTAAAAACTGACAAGCAAAATCTTAACTCAATCGCATTAAGAGATCACCTGCTCATACGTTTAAGAAGATGCCCAACGGCGGGTGAACTCATGCTGATGAAGACAATAAATAAATTAATAAAGGTCACTACCAACTAGGCTACGGAGGCTGACAAATGACAATAAACAGGAACTCACCAGAACTCGTCAGGATGCAACGCGCGCGAGTCGAGCGCGTCGCGGTCGACGTCGTGCAGCGCGCGCCACTCGCGACCGCCGCGCGCCCAGGCGCCCCCCCTCCCCTCCCCCGCCGCGCCGGCGCAGCCTGCCCCGCGCACGCGCACCAGCGCGCCGCCGCCGCGCACGCGCGCCAGCCCCGTCACCACGTGCGCCTGCGGCGGCGGCGTCGAGCGACGGCGCCACGTCGACTCCTTCTCCTGGAATGTCACGCAATGGGTACTATTGTTGCAGCACAGAGTTCCAGTGTCACGTCGTATGCTGTGTAGTGTATGCTAGATACAGTTAAGATGTACGTCGTTCATAAGATCTATATAAGACTCATCACATCATCAGCCCATGATAGTCCGCAGCTGCCCATCATCATTTTTTTATCAAATAATGGTAAGTCACACTTCAATCCCTTAGTCGACTCTTACGACACCCGCAGGAGGAGTTGGGGTAGTGACAAATGTATTCTTACTGCCGGCTTACGGCAAGACTCATAATATGTATACTTACGTATTCAGGACAGTAATAAATAATTTAACCTGAACGCTCGTTTCCACACAACTCTAAATCCTCACCTTACATGGCGACCTTGCCAGAATTTGCTTTGTGAGAGCATAATGATGTAACGCTGAAAGAGGTGAATTGCGTTTAGACCATATACCTCTATAGGTAAAGTTTTTCTAAAGTTATGAAAGGTTTTCTGCATAACAAAATCGATGTTTGACAGGCCAAAGGAACTAAGTATGCCTCCACTACACGTCTGCGGATGGGTCCGCGGACGTCATCGCCGGATGCATCCGCAGTAATTTGGTCATGTGTGGTAGTATTTGACGTCCGCGGACGCGTCCGCCACAGATCCGCTTGTTGTCAGTTTTTGTGGCCCGGATCAAAGGGCTCAAGGGCGAGCATCTGGCATCACGACCACACGTCCGACGCGCCGTCAGTCGGCCGCGCCGTCTAGCAATGCATGCCTGCAAGTTCCTGGTTTACCACCAAGACGATAAAAAAAATCACAGTCAAAGTAATTAATTACGTATTTTAATCAGATGCCAAAGACGAATTACGTAACTGGCGCACGTAAACAGGCTCAATAAAATAGGTTATTTTTTAAATCATGGTACGGCTGCTACAGTTTCAATGTCCATCTTTCTCGCGTGTAGCATCTGACGAGATTGTATTCAGACTGAACTATCAACAGACGTGTGGACGGTTGGTGAAGATTCGTCTGCAGATGCATATGCCGACGTCCGCGGACCCATCCGCAGACGTGTAGTGGAGGATGTCATGGATTTAGTAGTGTTTGAAGAATTTTCTGCTTCTAGTGGCCATCTTGATTCACAGTAGCAGTGATAGCCAGCTATCCCTGTAAAGAATGTGGTGGAGTACTCACGGCGGGGCTGGCGACGATGATGGTGGAGCGCGGAGCGGCGGAGTGCAGCACCTGCAGCGTCAGCGGCCGCGGCTGCACGGCGAGGGAGAAGGACTGACGATGCCGCCGGGGAGTACTCACGGCGGGGGTGGCCACGATGATGGTGGAGCGCGGAGCGGCGGAGTGCAGCACCTGCAGCGTCAGCGGCCGCGGCTGCACGGCGAGGGAGAAGGACTGCACCATGCCGCCGGGGAGTACTCACGGCGGGGGTGGCCACGATGATGGTGGAGCGCGGAGCTGCAGAGTGCAGCACCTGCAGCGTCAGCGGGCGCGGCTGCACGGCGAGGGAGAAGGACTGCACCATGCCGCCGGGGAGTACTCACGGCGGGGGTGGCCACGATGATGGTGGAGCGCGGAGCGGCGGAGTGCAGCACCTGCAGCGTCAGCCGCGGCTGCACGGCGAGGGAGAAGGACTGACGATGCCGCCGGGGAGTACTCACGGCGGGGGTGGCCACGATGATGGTGGAGCGCGGCGCGGCGGAGTGCAGCACCTGCAGCGTCAGCGGCCGCGGCTGCACGGCGAGGGAGAAGGACTGCACGATGCCGCCGGTCAGCTCCTGCAGCGCACGCGCAGTGCCCTCCGCGCCTGCGCCCGCCGCGCGCGCCGCCGCGTACGACCCGTACAGCCTGACGAACATCACAACGTTTAATAATCATCACCATCATCACCAGCCTATGATAGTCCACTGCTGGACGTAGGCCTCTCCTATTGATTATGCGTATAAACGCATTAAGAGGTAAATGCCCATAATCGCCACGCTGGGCAAGCGGATTGGCGATCGCAGTAATGTGTCCACTATGATGACGCTGCTTCCCATCATCAATCTTTAATAATACTCTTAAGGATTTGCTACGCTTGCGACGTTCCGCGATCAGGGTACTTAGGCAAGTTGCCAATCGCTAACGCTTGATCGTCAATCATAAACGAAAGGCAGCTGACTGTCTTTCACACTAATATGAAAGAGTGATAGAGAGGGAAAACTACGATACCCTAGCGATTGGCAACTTGGCTAAGCATCCAGGTGTGTACTGTAATATGGCGGTGGAGGCCAGCAGCCGCGCCAGACTCCGGCACGGGAGGCCGGCGGAGTACTCACTTGGCGTAGGCCTTCTCCAGCAGCGGCAGCGTGTAGTCGTGGGGGCCGGCGGTGGAGGCCAGCAGCCGCGCCGGACTCCGGCACGGGAGCCGGTCGTCCACCACCACCTCGCGCCACGTGCCGAACACCCAGAAACGGAACCTACACAGATAAAATAGTAATAATTATTATTCTGCCAGACATATAAAATCCCAACAACCACTGACAAAGGTTGTTGGACAAAGTATAGTTCTAAACTTTCGATGTTTTTTTTTATCCGTGTCATGCAATTTTTAAATGGTGGATTTACAAAAGGATTATGAGTTAGGTATGACTCATAATTATAGTGTCTCGTGTATTGCGAGTAAAAAGCACCATGGAATTAGAACTCCTCTTTTGATATTAATGACATATTTTCCTCTCCGAATCCCAATTGGCAAGTTACCCACGTACTATTTTACTTATTTTTTCCGTAATACTGATCAAAATGGAAACCTAATAACAGTTTAGAGAAGCGGTGCGCCATCATAACGGCGGCGTTCCGGCGCTCCCATTATAATTCACGCGACGCCGCGGCCAGTTATGAGCGTGCGCATACTGACGACGCCCTCCAACGCCAAAACAAATTATATCACCTTGAATACTATGACAATAAGGGCAGATGCGACCTTTTAGCTTGCACGATGTGCGTGGTAAATATGCATGAGGTGCGTCCTCGGCTATTTCGGCATTGTCGCGAAATAGGCTACCCGGCCCTGCTCACCATGCATATTATTATTGGCCCCAATTCTAATTATTATGTAACTAAAAGACTTACCCCCTTATTCATAAACGTCTGCTAACTTAACAAGCCTCTAATAATTGTTTGTCCCTTTTGCTCTGATGGGCACATTGTTAAGACCGAAAGGGACAAACAATTATTAGCGGCTTGTTAAGTTAGCAGACGTTTATGAATAAGGGGGTTATAAATTATCGCAGCTCCAACTCTTCTCGTGGGTAGTGGGTCGACATGAGGAGGGAAGTCGAAGGGATCGGAGATTGGAGTGTCACTGACCATTCATTTATGAAGATTGATGCTGCCCGTCATCAATCTGCTTCATGATAGTGGACACACTACTGCGATCACCAACCCGCTTAGACACCGTCACGATTATGGGCATTAGCTCCTAATATGTTCATACGCATAGGCATAGGAGAGGCTTAATTATATCCAGCAATGGACTGTAATAGGCTGATGATATGAAAAGATCGCAGAGTGCTACTGCATTTACTTAAGAAAAACTTGCACTATCCCTTTTCAAAGCAAACAGCCAATTCAGATCAGATCAGATCTTGAAAAACAATTTATGAAGTAAGTTGATCAAGCTATCCTTTATTCGGTATAATTACGAACGTTATGATCGGCGCCGGCGCCACCCGCGTGCCTCCGCTGGTAATTATCGGTCTGCAGCTTTGCGGAGTGAGTATAAGTACCCAATCAAAGGATAATTACACTGATACGTAACGATACGATAAGCTGGCGCAGCCGCGCGGAAATCTCCGCGTCACTGATATCGGGATTTGCATTCTAACTGCAAATTACACAATATGTCTAAATAAAAGATCTTTATCGTTTATTATTTTTGAGCTGCCTAGTTTGTTACAGAGGAAGTGATGGCTGCCTTCTTCCATACTTGACAAACGTTGGGTAATCTTCCCTGGATTTGCCATTAAATTTCTTTCTTAACAAACTCTTCCCATGTCCATGTCGGTGAAACTCGTCCTCTATAGCGCGTCAATAGCGCGGTATTGCTGTCGTGATCATTTTAATTATAGTAATGTTAACATTACAATAGAAAACGTTTGAGAATGGAATCGTGCCGGGCAAATGTCACTCGTCGGGGCGCACCCGCGACCCGCGGGGCGCGGCAGGGGTCACGGCTTCGTTGGATTGGGTTGTGTTCTATCGTCGAGATAACGCTATGAGATGCCCGCCGTGATTTTGATATAGAAGCATAATGAAAGTAGGGACCTACTTATTCAATGCGACATGGATCACCACCATGAATGTAGGATTAATATGGATTTGACAACGTTATAATAATAGCAAGAACGAAAGGGATGGTCTTATGAAACTTTTTACTAGTGGAAGTGAAAAGGAACGATAATCGTCCGTCCTTATCACTGTGCCACTATTTTTTGTGTGTGTGTGCATTAGATGCTAAATGTAAGTGCCAGACAAATGCGTTGAATACGTCACTAAGTGCCACACACACAAGTATCTTCTTAGTAGTAAGTGACTATGTCTATCCCTCTTAGTGGCACACTATGTGCGGCCCCTCGATCACCAAAGAATAAATGTTGGTCTTTGTGGAACACTAAATTAGTTGTGAAAAATTAAGCAAAGATCGCATAGACCACGAGACAAGTCCTACAAGTACCTACCTACACCGATTCAACATGTACCTATGGATACCTACACTCAACTAATAAAAAACATAGGCCACTTTAGAGCCATATCATGTCATCATAAGTAGAAAGAGATTATTTATGTTATGATCTGATTTAAACGTCACTTTGACATGGTCCCAAAGTGGCCTAATAGAGTTTCAATTGCTTGATCTACCTGTTCTGTCTGATTTGATGTGTTTTACAGATGTTCATTTTCATTTGTCGGCGGAATCATAATTATTATAAACCTAATTGGACGGGCATGCAAGTTGAAATACGTACGTAAAGGCGCCGGTATAGTGTTCGCGGAAGGCGTGCGGCGGCGCGGGCGCCACGCGCGCCAGCAGCCGCGGCGTGTGCGCGAGCGCAGCCGCCGCGGCGCACAGCGCGCCGCAGCCCAGCGCGCCGGCCGCGATCTCCCACGGCCGCTCCGCCTCTGCGCCTGCGCCCAGGAACACCGGCGACGCGCTCAGCTCCTGCGCAACACAGCTCACGTTAGCACGAGGCCAGACGATACAAACAGGCCCCCAGTAGGGAATGTGTCAGAAACGATCGGTAAAACTACTATTTACAAAAAAAAAAAGATGTAAAATACATGAAAAAAACACGGAAGTTTACCAACGCTAGAGGTGGGATTGGCCGTGTGGTGACGGCAGAAAGAATACATTTGTCACCACCTCAACTCCTCTTGCGGTTGTCGTAAGAGTCGACTAAGGGATTGAAGTGTCACTGACCACTATTTGATAAATATTGATGATGGGCAGCTGCAGCGTCATCATAGTGGACACATTACTGCGATCGCCAATCCGCTTGCCCAGCGTGGCGATTACGGGCATTTACCTCCTAATGCGTTTATACGCATAGTTAATAGGAGAGGCCTATGTCCAGCAGTGGACTATCATAGGCTGATGATGATGATGATAATGAATTAACTCAGGATTCGGAGTCATTCTCTCTCACATTCTCAGAAATCATCGTGAAAGCTTAAATCAGTAGGTATCTACTTATTATTTATGTGTGTATATTGAACTAAACATTTTAATCCGAAAAATGAAAGGCCAAATCGTCATTGTCAATAGAAAGAAAATCATTACCTATAACATTGCAATGCCAATTAGACTCAAGTTTGCAATCAATTAGAAATCAGCCAAAGTCAACAACCGGCAATGAAAAGTTTAATGTCCCATTTATTCAGTTGACATTTATAAGTTTCATTGCTTACTACGGTACCGGCGCGGAGCAATCAACATCATCGAAAAATGTGTCCTGTATTTTAAAATGCTAAAACCCAAAACGTTTTGTAAATATACAATTAAGATTCGTGTAGAACAATAACCATAATTTGTAGACGCCTGCCATGCCTGCATGCAATAACAGCGTATTCCCACGAATGCTAATGCATTTGCCGCATTTGCTATGCAATGGGGTTCGATCGTGACGTGCACGTCAAACGCCGCAGATTGACGTGTCCGGCGCGGCCCTTTGACGTGGTAATGCAATCATTCGGTCGATAAACGGGGCCTTATCAGTGATCGGTGGTTGGGAAACCGCGGAAATGCAGCACTGATAATATCGCGATGTTTAATCTAAATAGGATTTATTTTAGGGACTAATCTCGACCAATACGTAGTTATATTTAGCAAATTTTCTAAACAGTGTGCCAGGTCGACTATCAACCACAATAATCACAAATTAACGTACGACTCCGTATCTAAAAGTTTAGTCGATTGTCTCAGCTATCAACACTTTGAGACAACGGCTTAAACCTACTCCATCTTCAAACCCGATTCAATTAAGTAGATCCATCAAAAGTCGCAATTCAATTAAATCCACATAAATCTCTGGGATCATCAAATGAGGCTGCAGTGACTAGTAACGGGTGTAGCATGGTGTCGCAGACGTCTCGTCTGAGCGCGCAAATTGCGTGATTACCGGCGCCGGCGCAGCGCGACCGGCCCCCCCCCCCTCGCCCGGCGCCGCGGCGGCTGACACCGCACGCACCTTCCTCAACCTGCTTCCTCAATCGGAGGAGTCATTGTCGTGGGTACTATTGACATAACATTAATGACGTAGAAACTAAACGATCAATATTAAACTAAAGCTTCGACTAATAATGGCATTGGTAACTAGGTATGTAGGACGTGACTACCATTGTAAATGTCGGAAAAAATGTATTGTTTTTTTCGGGAATGTATGAAAATTTCGTTTTTTTTCGGGTTTTTACAGAAATAATCAAGGTCACTGTCACTCCTTTCCATCTGTTTCAATTGATTTTTCCTCGGTGACATCGCGTTTTCCTGGTATATGTGAAAATTAGACCTAATTCTCCTTCCTTCTTTAAAATTAGACCTAATCCTCTTCATCCTAAATCTAAAGATTTGAAAATGAAACTGGAAAATTTCATAAATTTTTTCGAAAAAATCCGGAGAAACAAGCTGTTTGGAAAGAAACGGGATTTAATCCCGAAAATTTTCAACGCTAAGGACGTCACGGGGTATATCCGTATATTGTGTGCAAGACCACCGGCGAATGGGCAGCAACATACTTTAAAATACAGTGTACTCGTATGACTGCGATCGCCAAATCGCCTGGCAAGCTTGGCCATTACGCAGTGGATGTCTATCAGCTGAGAATGATGATGATGACGTTCGTACAGTTCCATCATAAAACAAGGCGCTGCTAACGGTGTTTCAAACCAATCAACCGCGACAGGTTTTCGCCATTGAATATGCACGGTCAAGCATTAAACATTTATCTTGTAGGTACCAAACGAACGGAAAGGGTCTATGTTAACTTATGAGCTACGAGAAACGGTGGGTATCGGTGTTCTGTGGCCAAAACGACTCTTTTGATTTAGGTCTAGGTGTGACTAACAGTTGTCATCCGATTTCATTGAGGGTTTTCCAGCTTCCGAATCCAAAAACTTTTTGTGCAGATCGCAGTATTTATCAGCAGTTCCCAACTTGGAATACCCGGGGCGAAAATTAATGTACTTAAGGCACTGGTCTCACTGCGAGCTACTTAGCCATGAACTATCGGCTATAAACACGAACAAAAGATACGCACTTCCGTGTAAAGAAGACACACGGCGATACTCGCCCAGCTATCACCACCGGGCGAGTATCGCCGTGTCTCTTTTATTTACACGTGAGTGCGTATCTTTTGTTCGTGTTTATAGCCGATAGTTCATAGTTTAGTAGCTCGCGGTGAGACCAGTGCCTTAGATGTGTACTTAAACATTGAATAATTAATTACTCATAATACGCGAAACTCTTCATCAATACGTATAATCGAGTAGTTTTCCCACCGCATCAGGCACGGTCACGCTCACGCTCGCCCCGCACGCGACGCGGCGGCGGCGGCTGTTGACCCGCGGAACCAATCCGCGACTAGCGGGTGGCTCCAGCAGACCTTCATCCAATAAGCCGTGGGGTATCATTGACGGTCTACGTCTAATTCCGTTATTGTTAATTCGGTTCATTCATGATTCGTTGCGGTCGAAGCGTTTCGTCGTGACGCAATGAGGGATACAACAGATGGCAAATCTAATAATGTCGCCTTTTAAACTTGAGTTATTGTAGATATTTATAAATAGGTAGGTACTTATAGCTAAAAAAGGTATAACAAAAAGTAGAAGTGCGCTAGTAGGTGGAGTGCCTACATTTAAAGTCAACGAAAACACTCTAATGTCAAATAAAACATTTACTTAATAGTCAAGTCATGTTTTTCAAAAATGCCTCACCTACGCTAAACTTGTGGTTTAACATATTGAAGTGTCCAGAAACAAGTGTGTGGGAACGAGCCTGGACCACTTGAGGCCACACTGTCGCCCGCGCCGGCGCCGGCGGCTGCCGAGGGCGCGGGTGCGCGCGCTGGTGTTTGCTAACAAAGCGCACGCGCATAGCTGCTGCCATTCCTACAGCTTTCCGACAGGCTAGTGAAACTGGCATAGCTGTTAAAATATAGTCAGCGGAGGCAGCGAATTGACATCAGTGTCGATTTGGTCGGCCTAAATAAATGCCTCACCATCATCGTCACTTCAGAGGGAAGATAATATATCTACTGCTGGACAGAGGCCTCCCAGTATTTAGTATAATTTACTATATTTTTTTGTTGAATTATCGTCGCTTTTGTACCTGCCTTAGTAAAGAACGGATGACGTGGCCCAAACAGCGTTGTCGTATATTGAATTTGTCTGAATTTGAGTCTTGACTATCCGTGAGCTGTGAGCTATGGGAAGGGAACGCTCGCGCAAATAAGTCGCGACAAACACTGTCTAATGGCGGCCGTTGTTTGACGAGCGGGACATTGTGTGATTGCTAAGCTTTTAAGCTCCGACACGTTTCTACATAGTTTATTATTCAAATACGATTTCTATGTTCGCAGCTCGTTTCTCTTCAGCTTTTGCGAAAGTCTGCTTTGTTCAAGTGTCACTAAATAGACTTCGGTGAAACATGAGGTGGTTGCGATAGCATTCGACCCGCCATAGATAATAAATAAATACATAATAAATATCTCGGGACATCTTACACAAATCGACCTAGTCCCAAGGTAAGCGCAGTTAAGGCTTGTGATGTGGGTACCAGGCGACGATATATATAATAGATAGATACATAATAGATACTTACATACATACACAGCCACGACCAAGGAACAAATATTTGTGATAAATAAATACACAAATAATACCCTCGCCGGGATCCGAACCCGGAACCTCCAGCTTCGTAGGCAGGGTCACTACCAACTAAGCTACAGAGGCTGACGAATGACGAACTTCGTAAAGAAACGTAAGCACAAATAATGCAAAAAATGTTGGGTTGGTACCTATACTATTTTTTTTTATATCCTAATGCGCTATTTTAACGTAATAAGAACATCGTAATATATACTAATGAAACGTTTTTTTCACTATCTGTTTTTGCATTTGACTAATACGCTATATATTCTTCAAAATGGACCTGTATTGTTAAAAGCAACCAACACGGATTTTAGGCCTGAAACTCAACATAACAATAAAAAATCCGTTACACTCCAATGACTTTCACTGTGCGATTATTCTGCGCGTCGTGTGTTGCGTCAGCAATATCGTGCATAAATAAATATGCATCGGTTACAGCACAATAACTCTCAAGCGGCTGCGGCCGGCACCAGCAGCC